>BMAC01000033.1:1255200-1283665 GCA_014905375.1 Phtheirospermum japonicum | reverse complement strand
CATAATTCCCCGATCTCCTTTTTGTCAATGTTTGAACACGCGACCTGGTACATGGTCTTAAACATTGGCGACCTCTTCGCATTGGGTTACCCATCTCCGAATTACATGTCGGGCAAACCCACAAATTAACCCTAGGTTAATACGACCTAAACAGGCCCTACACCCAGATTCGTTAGCATAATCATAGAAAATATCATCCGAATATTACAACCTTACTCGCGCCAATAACATGTTAATCAAACATTTTTCACATCGAAGGTCTCCATTCCCCCACAACAACAAATATCATATCACCATCAAGCCATATAGGATCAAAACTGGTGTTGAGAAGTGGTGTTTGTGATGTGAAGTTATGTTTTTGTGAAAAACTGACACAAAGTTCTCAGCACACATATACCAACTTTGAAGATTAAATTGTTTTAATCGGTAATGAATTAAAAACCAAACTACATATCACTGGAAAGCCCTACGATCCTAGTTTCCAATTCAAAAATCGTATCTCAAAACGGATAATCCCAAAGTGAGTTATGACCAATTTACTGAAGTGTGGCAGTGCTGTATCTTCATATGGGAATGTGTAAAAATGATCAATTCTTAGCATGTTCATAACCATATAAAACCAAAATAAGTCGTCATCAACCGAATATTACATCACATGCATATCCCCACAAAATAAAACCACATAAGTCCAATTAGCACTCTTCACGCATGATTAATATACCATCATTCCTTCTATCAAAACCATGAAAGAATTTTAAAACCAAATCTATCCAACCCCATGGATAATTAATATTTTATATAATCACATGAACCATACGTTTATCTCTATTAAGTCAAATAAACCATAAGTCTACCCCATATAAATCAAGTCAATAAGGAAGTATTCCACATGACAACCACATCAATCAACCAAACCATACCATCCTCAATTAAACACATCTAAAACAAAATAAATACTTATCTCGATTTGTGTTGATTTTATTGTGTTATGTTGATACACGACCTCATCACCTTAGATTTCGAGCAACAAAATGTATCATCCCTTGAATATTTGAACACGCGACCTCATCGCGTTTGTTTGCGTTGACCATTCCCGGGTTAAGGTCTAAGCAACACATAAAGTAATTCTCAAAAACCAACATTAATACAAACTCAACGAATAGACCTTACTCAGTCCGTTGGTATATGATCAATAAATAAAACGCAAGCATCACAACCTTTATTCGTGTTCACAAATCTTCAAAACTTGATCTCCACCACTATTCATATTTAACCACTATATATCGTACATAGTATACCCAAAATTCAACTCCGTCCAACAATTAAAGTGTACATAACTTAATTCTCAAAAGAAATTAGACAAGCAGTTTGGAAACAGGATCAGCTCTATTTAAAATTCGTTATAAACTTTTCTCAAACTCATAATCAGGTCCTCACCGTTCAGATTGAACTTCAACATGTTTAGACTAACATATCCAATTTTTGAATTGATCCAACGGTTATATTATGCACAATCGTATTTTGAAAAATACTGCGCAGGATTTTCCGAAAATAAAAACTGCTTCGATCGAAAATTTATATAAATTCACTCAAATTTCAAAATCCGATCTCCACCGTTCAAAACGTAATTTAAAAGGTTTTTGACGTTTTGTAAAAATTTCAACGCGATCTAACGGTTGAAGCAGTAGAAAACGATTTTTAAAGTTTATTGCGCAGTCAGATTTTAGACCTACGAAAATTGTGTACCTCACGTCTTTCGCTCAAGGACTCGATGTCCCTCTTTCCCACAGACGGCGCCAATTTGATAAGCCCAAAAAGTTGAACTACCAAATATAGGGGGTACTAATCTCGAAAAGAGATCAGCGACCTGAATTGATGATAAAATACGTCTCATCGACCTTTAATGCTCTCCACAATCGTCACAGCGACCTCGCCGATCCTGCAAAACAGCGCCTAGAACGGGCCGAATTTCGAGCCCGTTAAGGCCCTCCGACGCTTAAGTTAATAAACGAAATCAAACTCCTCTCTCTCTCTCTTCAATGTAAATAATGCGGTGAAATAATAATAATGGCGTTATCCCCCTAAAATAAGAGATAGAAGCCTCTATAGGAGAAATCCTCCACTATCTAGAATTACCTTTCATAAACATAATTCCATTCATACCATGACTCTTTCACCGACTCTCAATTGGGACTCTTCCCATATGATAAGTTCTCTATAGGAGAAATCCTCCACTATCTAGAGTTACCTTTCATAAATATAATTCCATCCATACCATGACTCTTTCACTGACTCTCAATTGGGACTCTTCCCATAATATATTATCGAAATAAGCCTGGGCATACAGCCCACCAGGCCTATACACATATCAAACTTTCGATCAGGCTCAAATACTCAACCCAACCCACCAGAGATCACGACCCTATATGAGAACTCATCCTCATACTACAGGTTGCTACTCCGGACACATCAACTCACTTATTTTTGAGAAACAGCCTTCAGCTCGTTCACTTCCAAAAGACATTAACTAGCCCATCTTTCAGGAGGCACACCCTATCTCCTAGAAATGAGGTCGCTTTCCACAAATATCCACATATATCACATAACATTACGTACAAACATTTTGGTCCACATCATATATATTACTTTTATAGTATAAGATATATATTTTTAAAGACAAGTTTAACATACAAGTCTTTGCGAAAGATTACACTTTGTGTATTTTTAATTTTAATAAAAGAGTACATCGTTTCGTCTCAAATGAAATGAGACATCTGACGAGTTTTTGTGGAATATTTATTAAAGCTTTTACATCACCACACACCGACTCCTTCCCAAATTTCCCCAACGCAAAACTAAAAGAAATCAAATTCAACCGCGTCGATAAATAGATTACAGCACAGGTAGGTAGATCCATATTTAATTTAATGAGTCACTGTTAGATCTGATATTCTTGCACATAGTGAGTGAGGGTGAGAGAAGGAGAGAGATGAGTAGGAGATCCGCGACATGGTTGCGGTGTTGCTTGGTGATTTTTGCGGTGCTTTCTGCACTCTGTGTATGTGGGCCGGCTTTGTATTTTAAAATCAACAAGGGTTTGAAATTTAAAGGGGTAGCATCGGATTCTTGTCCTCCATGTAATTGCAAATGTGCTCCTCCTCAACCTCTTTTTAAGATTGTTCCTGGTATGACCCTTTTTCTGCTTCTTGATGCGAGTATATATTTTTCTTCAWWTATATATATATATATATATATATATATATATATATATATATATATATATATATATATATAACGTTTTCATGATAATCATGCTGTTTTCCTCTATAACTTTCTTGTATTCAGCTGAAATATGTTCAAATTTAATTGTTGCTTTCTTTTTTGGTTATGAATGTCATAATTTTTATTGCATTCGAATACGCAGTCCAAAAGCTGCATTAGATTCAAGTTTGATTTCCATAAAATGCGTGGTAATTTTGTATTTGCTTACACACACATTTTCCCTTTTCTCTTTTGTACTTGCTTGATGCTGGAATTTAAGACTCTGAATTGTCAATGTCAGTGTAATACTAGCTTATCTTTGTATCTGACATTAATTGCTACTAATCATTGCGTGATATTTTACTCAACACCATGATTCATCTCGAGTTCTATTCTGTGAGATGTGCATCGTAATTATGCAAATCATGTATCTCTTCATAGCATTTTCGCCTGTTGAAAAGTAATCTAAGTACTTTGGCAAGACAACTAATAACGATTTGTAATTGTTGTATGTGCTGATTCGTTGAGTGACCTAGGCTACCCAGATGTAGTTGTTTGTGGGTTTTGTTTTGACCTTTAGTCGATGATCTTAAGTCTACTAGCGATTAACTTTCTTAAGTTCTCTAACAATGAAAGGAAATATTAATTCTTATGTCTTTAGTATGTGTTATTCAACCGTATATATCCTGTATCATGAATGCTGAGCTTGTCATTGCACTTTCTATAAACAAAGGGTACTAGAAGAGTTCTTTATCAATTTGTCTGTAACTTAATAGAATTACCTCGAATTTGAGGAAGCTGTTGAAGTGTTTTGCTATGCTGACTGACTAACTGAGGTTGATTTTTTTTTTTTAACCTTTTATTTTGTAAAAGGCAAATTTGAGAGGAGGGTAGACCTAATTTAGTTCTGGCTTTCAACAAAATGCTAAGAGAGCCAGAACTAAAATATAAGATAATGCCTTCTAAAAGTGATACCTAATTTTTTTAACCAATTTCTATAAACCGTGAGCAGTATGCCTTACTGTCAAAGTGGATATAGTGATCTATTGCATTATTTTCTTGCAAATTATAATTCTATGAACATTTAAAGCTACCTAAAAATAATGTAGTGCGCAAAAGTGGCAAAATTTTGTCCATTTTAAATGAACACCTTGAGTTGAAATCACGATCTTCTAGCTTCTTAATCAACCTCTAGAAAATCTAGAATGCTAGACTTCTGTTCATGTGTTAGTGGGAATCTAATATCTGAGATTTTTTGATCTTTCTGTTAGAATTCAATTATCAGGAAATAGCCATTAGTTTCACACATCATCCGTTTAACATTAAAATTAAGCAGTTACACAGTGATATCATCATCATACAAGAAACTATATTCCAGTACACATTTCCTTCTTATTTCCTTCCGAGGCATTAGGTAAGCAATTATGAGAGCGATAAACATCATTTCTTGGTGATGCAAATCCAGGAGTTAACAAGTTGGATTATTAAATTGATATTAATAGTTTATAAGAGCATCTCCAATGCAATAGTGTTGATTGAACCTATGTGGCAAATGACATTGGCATCTTATAAAAAAAGTTCTCCAATGCATCAATGTTAATGATATATATGTGATAATTTATTTTATTTATTTTTAGAAAAAATAAAGAGAGAGAAATAACATGATTGGATGATATTTAAAATTAATTGTAGACATTGTCAAGAGCAATGTTAAATTTTAGACATTGCTCTTGACAATGTCAAGCATTTAATGTGCCACATAATTATTTTTATGCCATGTGTCAATTTTTTCACTTTCAACATTGTTGCATTGTTGCATTGGAGATGCTCTAACAGTCAAGGAGAGCAAGTGTTATGGATGGCGTGATTCTGAAATCTAATATTTATAGAAATAAATTAGAACTTAATCTAGTCAGTTTTATTTGATTGTAATTATTTTAGAATATGATTTCCTGCCAATTTTAAGAAAAGAAGGCAGAATATTCTAGTTTCTTTATTTATATGATTTTGAATATCTCTATATAAGAGATGAAGAACTATGAATAAAATAAAGCAGCAAATAATTAATTTATACACTGTATCAAGATTTGGGTCTCTCTCTTTAGAGTCCTAAGGTTTGAGCTCCCTTTGACAAGTTCACCTATCACCATAGGTCGATCAAGATAAAGTAACAAGGGTGAGTCTGCTTTTCCAGTTAATCGCCTACGAACCAGATCCAGAACATGAGACCATAACAGTAAGACAAATGTAAACCTAATGGATTACGGGCCCATATTAGTTCTACAGTATAATACAGAGATCCTTGCAGGGTTTGTATTTTATCCTCTTGCCAGTTGCCAGCTAAAGGCACTCATTAATGGGTTTGTCTTCAGCAAATTCATCACTGAGAAATAGTTAATTTCCAAACAGTTCTTTCAACACTCTACTTGATCATTTGCGAACTTGATATCATCCTCGCACATCCGCATGCATGGCCGTATGGTTGAGGCGCCCAATTCATAGGTGGCGAATTCCTAGGTTCAGCCAGTCTCTCTTACCACAAGAGAATCTACTTGAAAATAATAATATATATAGAATGATTGTTCGTAGTAATGTGTATTTGTAGCTTAGCTTCAACTGTTGGTTCAATCCCTCAAATGCATCGTCCTTTTTAGACAATCTTAACAGTGTAGCCATTTCATCTTAACTCAAGGGACGTAAATGTGTAGAGCGCAATGTACTTGTTCAATATAGCACTTATCAGTGTCATTAGCGGGAAATAAAAAAAAAAAAAAAGAAATTCGTGAAAGAACAATATTAAGAAAAATGAAAACTTTGTTATTTGCTAGCAGGAACTGTTGTCATGCAGTTTTACCCTCTGTCCCTCTAACTAATTTAAAGCCATAAAAAAAGAACAAAGAAGGAGAAGCCACTGATAAATGAGATAGTTATCAAACTTAATGATTTTATTGGAAAAAGGACTGCCTACTTTCTGAACCGGAAAACAGTTTTACTGTATGCAGAGAATATTAACAACCGTCCCTTGTGCACTACTCGTCTTTTTATCGTTTTGTCTTTTTAGTGGGTTGCCTGAAAAGGTGCAAGTATATTTTAATCTAGTCATGATGTGAACTCAAAAAACTCCAAGTTACTGATGCTTACTGTTTTCTTTTTCTTTTTCCTGCAGGCTTGGCTAATCTCTCGATTACAGGTAAATATAGCATGTAAAAATATTCCTCTCTTTCCCACTACCCTTTTTCCTTGGAAGAAACATTTCAAGGGTGTGCAAGAGAAAATAGGATACTCATTACAATCGTTCATTTCATTTATAGAAAAATGGGGCTTTTACTTTTTTTTTTTCAATGGTTGAATTTAGAAGTATAAGAAAATGCGATGACATCATAAATATTTCTTTCGTAGTACTCATTTAGATCAATATTTGGCTAAAGATGATCTAATGGTGTACGAATTGGTTGGGGCCTTTTCCTGATAATATAATGCATAGTTCTTCTTTCTCAATTTAAGTGCTCTTATCTGTTTAGACTTCACACTATTAGATAATCTTGGAATATTAATACAGGCCTTTTGCATCTCATTCTCGGTGCAAGTCTATTATCTTCTGCGAAAACCCTTCAAATGATTGTTTTTTTTTCCTCCTCCTTCTCCTTCTTTTATTATTATTTATATATTTTGGAAATCTAGATTGTGGAAAAGATGACCCTGACGTCAAGGAAGAGATGGAGAAGCAATTTGTGGACTTATTGTCAGAAGAGCTGAAGTTGCAAGAAACGGTTGCCAAAGAGCACGCCCAACATATGAACATTACATTTGGTGAGGCCAAACGATTGGCTTCCCAATACCAAAGGGAAGCTGAGAAATGCAATGCCGCCACAGAAACTTGCGAGGGAGCCAGAGAACGAGCGGTTGTGCTGCTCACTAAGGAGAAGAAGATTACTTCGTTGTGGGAAAAAAGAGCTCGGCAACTTGGTTGGGAAGGTGAATAGATATATGCAGAAGACATGTTTCTTAATTTACTAATGCTCCAGATGTGAATCCTGGAACGACGAGAACCTAGAGATTATCGATCAAGCAAAATTTGCAGATATCTCCTACTCACTTGTCTTTCTGCTGTATGCATTCAATATTTGTGCATCTTTAGCTAGGATGTGGCCTACACAAGTAGAATTAAGCTGCAATGCGAGTATAGAAAGTTTTTCAAATTATGGACTATGGAAAAATATGATGCAACTATATTCCCATGTAATTTATAAGGATTTGAATCATTTTCATCACAAGAAATGGCAAAATTCCATTACAGATATGAAGCCATGACTTATTTTTGTTGTTTTGTCGGTCAATTGTTGAAGATTTGAAAGTTGGTGTAAGGATGTTTAGGAGCACTTAAAGGAATAGAGGTGCATCTATAACATGGAATTTTTTAATGATTTTTTCAAAGAGTGATTCTGAAAAGTGTTTTGGGTTTTGTAACAGTACATTTCCATATTTATATATCATTTCGTAGAAGTCTAAGAAAATGTCTCAACTCTCAAAGTCGAAAATCTGCACTCCGCAGAAATTGACTTTTCGGATAAATGTTTTTTTTTTCTTTCTAAAAGTACAGTTTTAACCACCGAATATCTATTATCAAGTGAAATTTATTTTTAGATTCAAGTCTATTTGAAAAGTTCTCCAAGCAAAGCTAACATTTAGCACAATCGCCATGCACTTTCATGTCGTTTATCTCGTCATGACATTGATCTCTTTGTTGCTCTCTCAACAAATTTTTGTGAAATACAAAAATTGTACAACTTAGAATTATTTGAATCAAATCAATATTGTGTTTAGAATCTCTATTTGAAGTTTTTGGGAGTTGAGACATTTGAAGCGAAATTTCCGACAAGTGTGTATGTATCAAATCTTTATCGGTCAATCAAATTGTTCTCCTAAATCAAGAACCACATCGTCATCATCAGACAAGTGATGATGTGATGATGAGGATGGGCCGAATCTCGTAGCACTACATCCTGGAAATGATGATCGACCACGACCACGTCGACTGCTGCACCCCTAGTCATCTAAAAAATAATAAAAACTGAGCATTTCACATAATTCATATCGATTAAAAACAATATATATTGCCATACATATGTTTAATATAAACAACTTCAAATGATAATAACTTGAACTGACACGTTCACTATCTATATTATCATCAAACTCATCTCTGTCGTATCTGTTAGAATCATATCTTCTCTCATCATCCGCCTCAACAAATTTCATCCGGTTCATTATCAACTGGGTCATGTAATTGAAAATCAACATCCTCCAATTGTATTGAATTGTGTGTATTTTGAAATTATTGATTAGGCAGTAGGGGCTTGATAAACTCTACATTTGGTTTTACTTTAATTTTAGAGGCATTGACCATATGCACCGACGGGTAAATATTTTATCTCATATAGTCCAATGAAATTCCTACTTCCCATTTAATCCAAACTAGCACAAAAAGTACTAATCCCTCTAACCCTTTTTGTCCTTTCAATTTTATTTTATCTTTCTTTCAAATTAATTCAATCAAAATTCATTATACTTCATATTAACCTCATACTACCCGTTAATTTCACACTACCCGTCCTTGCTATCAGTCGCCAGTCGCTTCTACTGATTGAATCTTATACTACATCATCAAATTTTATACTACAACGTTGAATCTCGTACTACGTCATCAGATTTCATACTATATCGCGGAGTTTCATACTACATGGTGAAATTTCATATTATCTCATGAATTTTAAAATAACCAGTCCAATTTCATACTAATGCTTGGAATTTCACACTTATTTTATAATTTCATACTATATCGTGAAAATTTTATACTTATACTATATTGTAAAATCTCATACTATATCGCGAGATTTCATATTATATTATTTAATTTCATATTAATTAATAAAATTTCATATTTATCATTGTCTCATTTCATACTAGCTCTGTTAAATATCACACAAACTTTATCCAATTTAATATTAACTTTATGCAGAATATAATTTCATGTTGCGTTTGATAATTCCATTATTCCAGTTGTACTAAAATATTTTTGCTAAGCAAATGTGTATCTGACAGTCTTGTAAACTCAAAAACAAAATTGTGCTTGCAAGTAGTGCACTTTTTTCTCTAATTCAACTGAATGTCTACTCAATCAATTACATGAATATAATAATGGGTGCGGATATACGCAACCCATTTTTTTATTAGTTAACCCCATTAATTTTTTTTTATTAAAATACTAAAATTACCCTCAAACATTAAACACTCAACTTCACCTCCTTCAACCTTCCATCACTACCACTGCTTGTCATCGCCATAGATAAAAAAGGAAAAAAAATGGCTTTTTGTTGTTGCAGCCCAAAAAAAGATTGACTTTTTGTTGTTCCAAAAGCGTAAGCGTCTCTTGCCTCGGCCACCTCCCCGCACCGACGTCCCCACCACCGCCGCAATTCTGCCCACTCTCAAACCCTCCAAAACAACAGCCACCACCGCCGCTCGAGGCAGGAGCTCCCCGACATTAGTAATCTGCGGCGACGGCATGGTCACACACTAGTAGTAGAATCCGATCAAAAGATGAGCAGATCGTACTTGTGAGGTTAGCCCAGACCACGGTGGTCGGACAGCAAGTTCGGCGCCGACGGGTAGAAATCAAGTCTGGCGCTAATGTACTGCCTCAGATCGCCCATCCCATTTTGGTCCTCCATTTTTCAACTCACTTGTACGTTTTTTTCTTTTTTTTTCCTTTTCTACCAGTAAGAGAGATAGAGAGAGAGGGCTTTGAAGGGAAGAGAGAGATAAAGAGCAGTGGGGACAATGGTGAAAGGACCGGCAGACCCGCTGTGGCCTTGAACGATGGATTACCGAGGCAAAGTGAAGCTAGCCCACATCTTAACAGCAATTAATTTGCACATGCACTTGAATATCTAACTGTTTGAGAGACTTAATATTTTATTATTAATTGGGTGTTTAAATTTTGAGGGTAGTTTTGGTATTTAACAATTTTGTTTTTTAACGGGGTGAACTAATAAAAAATCGAGGTGCGTATATCCACGCCCTATAATAATATCAACACAATGAACTAGATTTGCATTATAAATGGTGGTGCAACAATAAATATTCAGTTCATATATGCAGAATTTAAATGGTTTTCTAAGAAGTTTCTGGTTTGGTCAGCAAAAACAAAAGGCCGGTTGAAACCAAGCCCAGACTAACATCTTCGTTGACTCGAGACCAGAAATGGTGCAACCTAATTCCAGATCCACACGACCCAAACACCATCTGATCGAATCTAAAATCAAAAGTCCCATCCAGCCAGACTCGAAATTGAATCCGCCAATCAAGATCGAACCTCGTGAACCAAGATAGTTGGAATCCCAATCATCGCACCTGCTCGCGCTTGCAAGTTGCACTTTAATGCTCTCCCTCATCCTTAGTCCATCAATGTGGGTGAACAATGGAAGTTTGTCCGTCGCTGCCCACTCGTCTCCATCTCCGTTGGTCACCTTCACCATCTCGTTGAGACAGAGTTTGTGTATGTGTGAAATTGTGAGCCTATGTGAAAGAATGATAAGAGTGTAAGAAGGAATTAGTGTTTGGGTTATAAATATGAATAATAGATAAATAAAAATAAGAGGGAGGGTAATAAAGATAATTTGACTTGTATTTTGATTTAATAGGGTATATTTTACCTATGGTAAAAAAGTCTTTTGGTTAAATATATGAAAATTTATCTATATAATGTGTATAAAATGGGAATTTCCTCTTAATTCTACACGTCACCCACTAATCTAGCTTGTCTCGTTTCAAACTCAGATACGGGAAGTAGTAAACTTTAACGGCGTGGGTAGCGAGCATGAATGGCTCATAAAGATTAAATGCGTATGATTAACATTAAAGAGCTTATATTGAGTATCAACCCTTGTACCTGTGGAGGTGGATTAAACCACTCACATTTAACAAGAGTGTGCTCTTATATATATTCGAGTCTAAAAACTTCTAAAAGATAACTATAATAATCATACTTATCGCCCCCATAGTTGTTCCTCTTATACATACCCTGGTGCTCGAAGTTCATATTTTTGATCTGTATGCAACTATTTATCTCGCAACCATGATATGTAGTCACACATCATAATAGACCTAATGCGAGACTCTTAATGTACTCGTCGGTAACATTTTTCAAGGAATCTTATGCCTATAATGACGAAACGTATATATATATTTGCATATTTTGGGAACCTAAGGTCAATTATGGGCCTTAGATCTAACTAAATGGATGGATCAGATTTTTTACATATTTTCTTATTTGATTAAAAAGTATTAGGATTATATAATTAAATCACTGCTGATGTATATAACCGAAATATTAATAAAGCACTGTGATTATATAATAAAAGCACTGTTGGTATATAATAAATGCACTAGTTTGCAGTTTCGCAAATAAGGGAGGGTTCTCAATAGAACCCACCGCTATATATATATGACATCTAAATTGATTTAGAGGAACTCACGTAGTTTTCAAACCAATCGTAAAATTCATTTTCCAAATTTTTCGTTCAGCCAATCATCTGTAATGTTTGGTTGACAACATTTTACGCCCTCCTTAAAAATGTTGGATTTAAAATGAGAATGGAATATTTCAGATTTTTCGTTGACCCAAATTTAAAAATGAAATATCAAACCTAATAAAATCTTGGACTTCATCACAAATTCAATAAAAAATATTTTATTTTTGCATCAAATTCTTTTTTGTCTAACAATTTTCTTGCCGCTGTTGTAAAGGTTTCACCGTATTCTTGAACACCGAAGGAGTGTCATCATCATCATCGTCTGCACCATCTTGTCCATTATCATTGCGGGGCAAATGTGTTCTTCCGTGGACATGGGAACTTCAAAATAGTACAAAGTGAAAGTTGACAAATCTTCAACAAGATATATATTTGCTATTGAGACCTCGACGCTCGACTTGTTCCTCAAATTGTCCTTATTTTTTTTAAGATACCTCTCAAATGAGTACATCCATCTATAGTACACTGGGCCAGGAATTCTCACTTCATATTCCAAGTGAACTGACAAATGCACCACGAAGTTGAAAAAGTTGGGCGGGAAGATCTTTTCAAGTTGGCACAAAATTAGAGGAGTGTCACGCTCTAGATGAATCATATCATCAGTCCTAATAACCATGGAAGTGAGGTCCTTGAAGAACAAAATCAACTCCGTTAAGGTCTTCCACACTAGTCGGGGAAGTAGTTCCCAAAAGTGAAGAGTGTCAACCTTTATATGAACACAAGATAATCATCGCTCTTCATCCCGAACAATCTTAATCCCTTCATATCGATGCAAACTCAGATTTGATGTGTATCCAGCTAGAAATTGAAGAGCTTTCACACATTCACGCAAGATAAGTTTTGACGCCTTATCAAGTGTGTAACAAGCATTGAGATACTTTCTTGAGGCATCTTCTTTAAGCTCAAGGCGAAAACAATATTAACTCAACTTATCCCTGAGTCGAGGCTTTGTGTTCTCCTTTCAAAATTAAAAATCCAAGTTAAACAAATGTGCGTCTACGTTTGAAAGGTTTAAGCTCGCCCGCAAGAGAACAGGGTCACTTGTAGACCGGTAAGTTTACTCGGGTCGATCTCTCGAGGAGTGGAAATACGGAGTCAACGATGTTTATTAAAACAAAATTTCTAATACTAAACACGCGATCAAAGGGGTTTTTGTTTCGAAAATCTCCAAAGTACTTAATTTTAGAAACTCGATAACCTATCTTGCTTCGAGGGCGTCAACCTCTTCGCAAGAACAGTTTAATCGATCCACAAACTCACCAATTATACTACTTGATCTAAAGACCATTCCACCAAATCTCATTAAACAATTCATCAAACATTTGATATACATACATGAAACACAATCCAAACATAGTTCTAAATAAAATAAACCAAACCAATTATTCAAATCTGAATAATACGAATCACTAATTATCATACAACAATCATCACCAAATCGTTCACATAAACATAATCATAAATGATTCACAAGATTTATCCGAACACAATATCCAAATATCACTAACTAACGTGAATTACAAAACTAAATTACGAGATAAAAGTTTAGAGATTACTAAATCGTGAGAAAACTCAATCACGATACTACGGTGAATCTTGCCACATCCCTGCTAATCCCGGAAATGAAATGAACCTCGCTTGAATCCGGGAAGCTTGTCACAAACCTCCATCTTCAATGATTATTCGAACAGACCAAACTTCTAAATATTATTGTCTTAAGGGCTATAGGTCAAAGGTTGAGAAAGTTGTCAATTCTCTCTTCCAATGTATATGATCCAGTCTTGTGGGTGAAAGGATGGGTCTTCTCTGAAGATTTCTGAGTTTTAAAGGCTCAAGAACAGTTTCGTAACTGAAGAACCTTCTGACGTTCAACCGACGATCGGGCCTAGAAATCCCAAAAATCTGCATTTGTAACGTTCGAGTCCGATCGGATTGGTAGTTGGTCCGATCGGATGAAAATCTCTGTCCTCTTGACCGGTCGGACGTAGCTCTTATCCGATCGGCGCGTGTCTTGAAAGTCAATCCGATCGGTTATTGGTCTTATCCGGTCAGATAGTTGTTCTTTTGGCTACTTCGAGCCCTAATTCTTTGTCTTCATCTCTCGGGTTTTGTCAAGTGATCCGGTTGAAAGAGAAAAGTAAGTAAAATGGCTTAAAATGGCCAATTATTGATTAAAAAGTCGAAAAGCTAAGCAAACGGCCAAATAATGCAAAATCATGCAAAATAGCTTATTCTTGACCTAAGAAGACGGTAAAACGACTAAAACATGACTCAAAATATGTACAAAAGTGTAACAGAAATGTACGAATTAATCCCTTAATTTTGGAGTGTCATTTTTATTTGACTTGACATTCATCACCGTGTTGAACACATTTTCTTCAATGTGCATAATATCTAAATTACGCCCAATGAATTTGTGCTCTAGTATGGAAAATCCCAAAAGTTGCTTCTTTTCCTCCAACCACTTGTCTTGGATATTTGTCCATTCATGCATGTTGAATTATTAATCTTTCTATCTCTGCCAAGATTTTCATCCCTGATCGGACGCTCGATGGTGGAGTCTCAAGGAAATATCATTTGTCTTTTGGAAAAGGGTGACCACAATCAAGAAACTTTCATTGATTATCAAACTAAGATTGCTTTCCACTGTACTTGACATTAAATGCATTCGAGCATTCCATGTAATATGGACAAGCCGTTCGCCCAACCATGCTCTAATTAGACAACATGGAGTAGGTAAAAAAATCGCTAATTATCCACATAAGAGCTGCCTACAACTTAAAGTATTCTTTTTTAGAGATATCGAAAGAGGTAAATTAACATTCCACAACTGATTCACCTTGGTGATTAGAGGCTATAGAAGAATATCTAGTATATCCTTAGGAATCTTGGGTTATGGGACAAGAATACTTACAAATATGTATTGGTCTTTCATACTCATCTATGGAGGCAAGTTGTAGGGTGTGGATATCACTGACCACGAGGAATAATGCACCTCAAAACTACGAAATGGTTGAAAACCATCTATATAGAGGCTCAATCTTACATTTCGAGTCTAGGCCGCAAACTGTGGATGAATTTGATTGAAATGTTTCCAGGCCTCTGAATGTGATGGGTGACACATGACACCATCATCAACATTGTGTTATGCATGCCACCTCATGTCCTTTGCAGTTGTCGTAGATGCGTAAAACCTTTGCAAACGAGAAGTTCGTGGAAAATATACATCTTTTATGCAAAATTTCCCTTCTATTATTTTGATTTCCCCTACTTAGTGGGTTTAAATTGAGGTTGATCACAAAACTTGCAAGTTGCCAGCTCAGAAAACTCTATCTAGTAGATCATAAAATTGTTTAGGAAATAATCTATCTTCTTGACCAGTGCCCATACCCCTCAATAACTTCTTGTTGTTGTAGAAGTTTTATGATACGAGATTGAATTTTGGCACGAACTCTTTGATTAGATCAAGTAATTGGTCATTACACTTTCGAGACATGAGATTCTATAACTTCAAAAATATGAGACGGGCAACTATAGACAACTAAGAATATTTTTTGCACCCGGGATATAAAGGCTAATTTCAGCTTTCAATATGTCGTAGGACTTCTGGGCCTTGAGATTTGGTGGTTCTTCTACATCACTAACCATGTCAAATTTGGGACCGACTGCATTCGGAACCATATTGATATACATATTAGATAATTCTTCAAAAGCGACTTAAGATGATTCTCCAACATGAACCTTAGGGTCACAATATGTGGTGCCAAGATTTGTATCCCCATGGAAAGTTTAGATATAGTAATCTAATATGAGTAAATTTTTAATTATATGAAACTTGATCTCGTCGACATCGTGATAACTATGAGTCCAACATTTGGTATGAATACAAAGACACTTCAATTTCTCCCATCTTTCATTATAAGATGCATGAGTGTAAATTGAATGAAACTCCCCACCCCTTCTATTAATATCGTGGATAGATAACATTCCACCCTCCATTTTGTACATCCAACTACGATTAGAACTCATCATATGGTTTCTTAATTAGGATTAATTTTGCATACATAGCCATTAATGGGTGATAGGTGATTGGGTTATAAATAAGCAGGGGTGTGTGTTTGGAGGTGCCTATATATAAAGATTCAATTATTGGTAATGGCATATCCCATTAAGGAATGTGATCTTTAGTAGTACGATTTTATATCTTAATTATATATTTCGAGCCAACTTTACCATGGAAATATGTCTTGAGCTCCATTTTGAACCCCGTCGATTCCATAGGATTCACCTAACTTATTTGGTTCAACAAAAAATAATTCATCACCAACTACCTCTGAAAATGTCTCAGAAACCTTATTCCAAAAACCATTAATGTGAAAACATTTTTTATTGCCAACTCCAGGTTAACCAACTTTTTGAACTCTTTTTCAGATGGCGTCAATTACCTTGGATTCCACTAGATTTTCTAAATAATAACACAAAAGTTAAGCACCAATTGTATCCGAAAAAGTATATTAAACCCTAAACCTAACTTCGTTAACATGAAAGATACTTTTTGGACACTTCTCATGCACCAATTTCTTTTTCTCTATTTTGGACATTGTCAATCTATTGGGTTCCTGGAATTTATTTCAAGTCAACACACAAAACCTCAGCACTAATAACCTCCGAAAAAGTTTCAGAAACCCTATCCCAAATTCCATTAATGTAAAAATAATTTTTTTTGACACTTCCTTGTGCACGAACTTCTCGGACTCCTTTTCAGAAGTCGTTAATTTCTTAAATTACACATGTATTTTTGAGTCATCACAATAAAAATTTGCCCCAACTACCACAAAAAAAAAAGTGTCTTAAATCCTATCTCTAAATTTTTTAACGTGGAAAAAAAAACTTTTTTGGCCACTTCCTAGTGCACCAACTTCTTGTGCTCTGTTTTAGTTCATCCTCGATTTTGTTAGACTCACGTTAATTCTTTGGGATCACAATTAAAAAACTCAACACGAATTGCTTAAAAAGTCTCTTCCCTAACCCTATTTCAATAATGTGAAAACTGCATTTTCGGTCACTTCCAGGAGCACCAAAATCCAATGATTTTTTTTGGACGTCATTCATTTCGTTAGATTCTCCAAAGATATTTGGGTCACTTCAGAAGAATTCAATAATAATTGCTTCTAAAAAAGTCTCTGAAATCTGAACCATAATTCTGTTAACGTTAAAACAACTTTTTTATCCACTTTCTATTGCACCAACTTCATGTAATTCGTTTCAGATTTCATCAAATCCATAGGATTCCTTTAGTTTATTTGAATCATCAAAGAAAAATTCAGCATCAATTGCCTCACAAGGACTCGCTGAAATCTTAACCATAATTTTGCTAACATGAAAACTACTTTTTTGGGATACTTTCTTTTGCACCAAATTCTGTTTTTTCTGTTTTGGTCTCCATCAATTACGTTTGATTTCCTTAGTTTTTCAGGTCATCATTAAATAATAAGTACTAGTTGCCTCTAAAACCTTAGCTTTAGTTTCGTTAATGTGAAAACTTCTTATTTGCCAACTTTAGAATGGAAGATTTTCTTGTGCTCCATTTTGAACCCCGTTGATTCCAATAGATTCCCGTAATTTATTTTTTTAAACAAAAAATAATTCATCACTAACTACCTCTGGAAATTTCTCGGAAACCCTATTCAAAAAATCATTAATGTGAAAACATTTTTATTGCCAACTCCTGGTTCACCAAATTTTTGTACTCTTTTTAAAATCTCGTCAATTACCTTGGATTCCACTAGATTTCTTGAATCATAACACGTAATTTAAGAACCAATTGCATCCGAAAAAGTATATGAAACCCTAATCCTAACATCGTTAACACGAAAGATACGTTTTTGGACACTTCTTGGGCACCAATTTCTATTTCTCTATTTTGGACATTGTCAATTGCATTGGTTTTCTGCGATTTATTTCGAGTCATCACACAAAAACTCAGCACTAACAACCTCCGAAAAAGTCTCTAAAACCCTATCCCAAATTACATTAATGTAAAAATAACCTTTTTTTTACACTTCCTTGTGCACCAACTTCTCGGACTCCATTCTGGATGCCATTAATTTTCCTACATTTCTCAAGTATTTTTGAGTCATCACAATAAAGTTTATCCCCAACTACCTCCAAAAAAAGTCTCTTAAACCCTAAGCATTATTTTATTAACGTGGGAAAATATCTTATTTTGCCACATCCTAGTGCACAACTTCTTGTGCTCTATTTGAGTTCATCCTCAGTTTCGTTGGACTCGCGTAAATCTTTGGGATCACAATTACAAAATTCAACACCAATTGCCTCCGAAAAAGTCTCTTCCCTAACCCAAGTTTTATTAATATGAAAACTGCATTTTTGGTCACTTCATGGAGCACCCAAAATCTAATGATTTCTTTAGGACATCGTTCATTTCGTTAGATTCTCCAATAATATTTGGGTCACTTCAGAAGAATTCAATTATAATTGCCTCTAAAAAAGCCTCTGAAATCCGAACCATATTTTTGTTAACTTTAAAACAACTTTTTTATACACTTTCTGTTGCACCATCCATTTCAAATTTTGTGAAATCACTAAGATTTCTCTAATTTATTCAGGTCATCAAAGAGAAATTCAGCACCAATTGCCTCACAAGAACTCGCTAAAATCCTAAAAGTAATTTTGTTAACATGAAAACTACTTTTTGGGATACTTTCTTGGGCTTTTCTAATTGTAGACACCCCTTTGTATTTGTCTGTCCACGAGTACCCTTTATGTACCACTAGATTGTGTAATTATTCAATCACATCCATCCATTTGAGTACAACTATGTACAATTGTATTTTTCAGTTGTATTGTGTTGTACTTTTTATTTTTATGATAAATAATATTATCTTTATTATTATATTACCAAAATAACCCTCTAATAATCTTAATATTAAATATGTAAAATTATATTAATTTATTATTATAAAGTTATTTAATTTATAACATAACCCTTCAACTTTATTTAATTTTATACACCCCTTCGATTTTATTTAATTTATAACATAACCCTTCAACTTTAATTTTTTTTTTAAAAATATCCTAAAGATTTTATAATTTTATATTAATGAATTACATCAATTAAATATTTTAAAAAAATCAGAATTCATTAAAGTTTGAAGAACTTGTTCTTCCCCAACCGAAGGAGATGCGGACCACCTCCTTCATTTGCTAAAGATACAAAGTATAATATTTCATTCTTATAATTGATAATTGGTGATACATGTGGACACAACTATTCAAAATGCGGATCATTCAAGTATTATATAGTTTTGGTCGATGTTTCGGCACGTATTGTCCATAAAAATGTTGCATTTGCAAAACGACGGGAAGATTGTCTCATTGGAGTGAAAATTCGCTAATTTAGCGAACCCCCGCGATCCGAAAGGGCAACTCGCCCGGACACAGGAACCGCTTTCAAAGTCGGGCAGAGTGTCCATTTCGTCGGGCAGCCGCGAAGAATCAGGACGCTCAATTACGTGGGCCCCGTAGAAGGTTTCTCCGGCGATTGGGTCGGCATCGACTGGGATGCCGACGGCGAGGGCAAGCACAATGGGTCCCACAATGGCGCCAGCTACTTCACGGCCAGGGGGGCCAATACGGCGTCGTTTGTATCATGTGCTATCTGGATTAATTCTCCGAGCCCATCTTACTACTTTGTTAAAAAAGAAAATGTTCTCGACAACACCCACACTGTTAGGGCCGGATGCATTTTTACAGTTATCAGCTGATGATTTTTCAAAGAAGGGCTTGAGCCACGACGATCGAATCGAGGATATAAACTTGTCTGAGGAAGAGATGGAGATGTTTGTTGATTTACATCCTTTTACTAACGCATCACCCTACACTGTTGTCGTTAGAGAAAGCGCTTATACTTTTTCGGGAAGTTGGTTTAAGGCACCTGCTCGTAGTTCCCAAGTTTTCGGGGGTAAGGTGTTTTGGCTCTTAATTGAATAACCTACTGTTGCTTTTCTTTCCATATAATTGACATTCATGTTGTTTTTTCATCATTAAGTTTGATATAAACACCAAAAATTACTTTTCTAAAATGCTAGTCTTACCTATGATACATTGTAGAGAGCAAATATGCTTTGATGTTCATTCCTATTCGAGAAAATCGGATTTTTAACACTTTCTGAAACATAATAATGAAGGATCATATTCATTGTATTTCAGTAAATTCTCAAGTTTAACAACCTCAAAAGTGAATCTTGCTTCTTGTAGAGGCATCCGGTTGTTGGTATATTGACGAGGCCTGATTTCATGCCATGTCACATCCTGAAGTTCCATCCACGATTGTCGCGAAGCAGATGGTGAAGGTTGAGGATCCATTAGTAGCAGCTGAGCTAACAAGTTGTTTCCGGAATTTATCAAATCTTTAGAATACCGATCGAAAAAATTTGTTATTAATGGCGGTACCTATTTTCTCATTTCTTCTGGTATCCAAGAGCTGTAAAGAATCTTAAAAAAGGGCGATCGTTGCATCCAAGTCTGGTAAGTAGCTAAGGGAGTGTTTGTAAAGTTTAAAAATAAGTGATTATGAGCTTCTAGTCACAAAAAACATAAGTATTTTTATGGTTAGAAATATAATTTCATTTTACTGAATTAGTTTTAATTTTGCATGAATTGTTGTTTGTTCAGCTGCTTATTGGGAGGCTTATTCTTAACCTATAGGGCTTTACACAATATATACTTTTTCCATAGTATTGAAATCTGTACTCCTTGATTATTATCTAGTTTGCTGATGAAAACCTTTCATTGTGATATTAAGTTACTTGGAAAAACTTGTAAAAGTTCTCTTGTTTAGGTATGTTAAAATAGGTTTCTGTGGTTGCCGTATAGCTGCTCAATGTTAATGCAACTACCAAGATCTTTTTTGATGTATCAATTCATATAATATATTAGCCTTTTGGTTTTTCTTATGTGACAGGACATGGATATTGGCATTTTGTCCCATTAACCCATACAACATGACAGCCTAGTATTTAAATGATAAAGTGTCTTTATGTTCATGTACTACCCTTTTGTTAAACTGTTAATATTCCATGGAGCCCGAGGATCGGAACAATGTTACCAACATTGTGTTCATGTACTTCTTTTCTACCACCAGAAAGCTCAAGTTCTTTCCCCAAGGTCATCTGTTTTCTGATATTTAATTACTACTTTTTTATGTAAATTTGTTATATTATTTATTGTTTTTGTTTAATTATGCACATTTTTTTAATTACTCACTACACTTCATTGTGTTACCAACATGACTCGCCTCTTACTTTTGTCCATGGAGCCCGAGGATTGGAACATGTTACCAACATACTGAAGCATAATATTTCCCATATCTTCCTTACTAGAGCGTAGTATAATCCTATATGTATTTTGTGTACTAATTTTAGTGTCGTAAGTATGAGGACATCTACGGTGCTGTGAAGACACTATTCTTCAGTTAATCGAAACAATTAGATCAAAAGTTAGTTATGAATAATGGTAGATTAATGGATGTAAATGTATGAGGGTAGGAGACTTGGTGCCTTCACGGACCCATAGTCATTTCCCATATGTATAAAGAAAAAGCATACTTACGTAATGTTTGTCTAATACGTTTAAGACTCATACTTTGTATTTGAAACAATTTAGGTCCAAAAGGGTAAATATTGAAAATCATATACAATCAAAATTGCAGAAGGTCAAAATTATGAAGCGCTACTAACACTAGTACATAATTGACATTTGCATCAGTTGAGACAATATGCATCAGTTCCACTAAAGATGTGTATGGGATCTATGCATCTAGTTAGTCTTTGTACATTGGTTGTCATGGCGACGTGTATAATAAAACAATAGGTATAAGGTGTTGTATAAAAACCAATGTGTATATAAATAATATGCATCGAGATGACTCTAGACAATAGTTTCTTAGTCACAACTGTTGCGTATATACTATATACACAATATGCATCGCTGTATAAAATGACTATATACAAATGGTTCTTATTCACAACGAATGAATTTTTTTAAATTACTATTTTTTT
Source organism: Phtheirospermum japonicum (assembly GCA_014905375.1). Classification (NCBI taxonomy): domain Eukaryota; kingdom Viridiplantae; phylum Streptophyta; class Magnoliopsida; order Lamiales; family Orobanchaceae; genus Phtheirospermum; species Phtheirospermum japonicum. The sequence goes on along the minus strand of BMAC01000033.1, from coordinate 1,261,728 downwards.
GAGCTCAATCAATAACATTTTATAATAATATGCAAAACCCAAGTCAATAGCTTGTAAAACACCTACTAATCCCAATTTGATATTGAAGAGCCTCTACAGCACTCCAAGTAATTCGATCAATTTTTTTTTACAAGATAATAATTCCATTACTCTCTTGAAAAATGTTTAATTGTAACCAAGAGCCGATAATATCTCTACAAAAGTTGCATGACCAAAATCCCGGCACATGAAAACTGAAAAAATATCTCCGATTACTAAAAGTTAAAAATTACAAGCTTCAAACAAATATCAAGAATCAGTTTCTAATAAGTCCGATCATTCTTCTTCGATTTTACAGGAACTCCTTTATACATGTCCACTTTTTCCTTTAAAGCGTCTCTTCTGGGACGAGCGATCTTGTTGTTAGGATCGAACAGCAAAACCTCTTTGAACGCCCTCAGAGCAGATTTTAGGTTATTCGTTTTCTCATACGCATCGCCGAGGTTGTTCCATGCGGTGACATAACCCGGTTGAAGTTTGACTGCATTCTCAAACTGTTCGATGCCTTTCTCATTTTTTTCATCGCGAATGTAAGTAACACCAAGTGCATTGTAAACCTGAGCAAGATCTTGGTCGTCCCCATCCCATTTTTTTGATAGCTTGAACGAGATACTTGGTGGCAGCTGTGTTGAAATACATGTTTTGCACACCTCATAACAGCTTCATGCATACGTGATCAATAAGCCAAAAGTGTCTTTGTCTTGTAGCTAGAGTGAGCTGTCACATGATGGCATATGCTGAGTATATTCTGTTAGGTGTTAGGTTTTGATGATCCCTAGGTTAGCTACACGTGTACTAGGTCAAGGTTCAAGGATTGGTCCAGCAGCCCTATATATATGCTGCTAAGTTTCTGTAAATAGCAATCTGAATGTAATGCAGTTTTAATGGTTGAAAAGTGTTCTTACCTTTATGCAGTTTTATTGATTTTTCACATGGTATCAGAGCAGGCCTTCGGGACCTGTCTCTGATGCTGCTGCAGAAACTCTATTTTATTACCCCTATCCTTATTCAATATGGCCGAGTCCTCAACATCAAACTCCTCAAACATTGTTCTTACTGGTTCAAATTCAAATCTACAAGTTATTCAACCTTAGTCCCAACTTCTCACTACAAAACTCTCATATTCCAATTATCTTATTTGGAAACAACAAATCATCACAGTTGTGAGGGGATATGGTCTTGAGGATTATCTGAATGGCTCTGTAACTATCACTTCAAAACTCGTCAAAATCCTGATCTCTTAGTCCTAAACCCTGAATTTCTTGCTTATCAAAGACAAGATCAGCTGCTTGCTTCATGGCTTTTATCATCTCTGTCAGAAAGTTTAATAGTGCTTATGGTTGGCCTGGATAGTTCCCATCAAATGTGGAGAGCCCTAGAAACAAACTATGTCAGTAAAGCCCTAGCCTGACAGATGCAGTATAAGTTACAACTCTCTACAGTGAAAAAAGGTAATCTTTCTATCAGAGAGTACCTTAACAAGATCAAGCTGTGTTGTGATGCGTTAGCCTCCACTGGTCAAAAGGTGTCTGAGTCTGATCAGGTCATGCATATTTTATCTGGTCTTGGTAGTGAGTATGATTCAGTAGTTGTGACAGTAACCTCTAGGCCTAAGCTCTTTACATTAAATCAAGTGAGTGCACTTCTTTTGAGTTTTGAGAACACAATTGAGTCTGTTAATCCCTCTATAGTGGAAGAGAACAGTACACTAGTTGCTAATCTGGCTGTTCAAGGTAATAGAAGAGAGAATTTCACTTCTTATCAAAGTAATAGAGGGAGAGGAAATTATTCTAGAGGAACAGGAAGACAAGGCAGAGGAAGAGGTAGAAATACCTATAACAAAATTGCTTGTCAAATCTGTCACTATACTAATCACACAGCTGAAAAGTGCTACTACAGAGGTGATCTGAATTTTGTTCCTAACACCTCAAACCAGAATCAAGGTCCTAAGAAGTACAACAACAATAACAGAGGATTTAACCCTTCTGCCATGATAGCCTCTCAAGGTCAAGATAACAACTCTGTCAATTCTGAAACATTGAACTGGTTCCCAGACTCTGGAGCTACAAATCATGTCACTTATGACATGTCAAATCTCAACAGCATCTCTGAGTATCAAGGTTCAAGAAAGCTCCACATGGGAAATGAAACAGGTCTGTCCATAACACACATTGGTAATTCTGAATTTAAATCTCCTCATAGTGAGTCTGTGTTTCAACTCAGAAATTTGCTACTTGTTCCCTCTATCACTAAAAACCTAATGAGTGTGTCTCAGTTTGCTCAAGACAATTCTGTCTTCTTTGAGTTTCATCCTACTTTTTGTATTGTTAAGGATCAAGCTACGGGGGCACCTCTACTTCAAGGGAAGCTTAAAGATGGCCTTTATCAGTTTGAGCTCAGAACCACTCAAGATCAAGTGAAGTCACAAGTAGCTAGTTCATCTTGTGTTTTCAATAAGGCTTTTGTCAAAAATAAGTTGATGGTTAATCAACCTGTAGTTAATCTGTCTGTGTTTCAAAAAGGATCAGATGTGTGTGTTTGGCATCAAAGGTTAGGACATCCTGCTATTGAAGTTGTTGAAAATGTTTTGAAATAGTGTAATCTGCCTCTTGATGTTAATAATAATAAATCCTCCTTGTGTGATGCTTGTTGCAAGTCAAAAATACATAAACTACCTTTCCCTGAATCTCACACTACTTATTCTCATCCATTTGAGTTGGTCCATAGTGATTTGTGGGGACCATCACCTGTGCATACCTACTCTAATCACAGGCATTACATCAGCTTTGTTGATCAATATACAAGGTACACCTGGATTTATTTTCTGAAAAATAAAAGTGAAGCACTTTCTGCCTTCACTCAGTTTAATAAGCTTGTAGAAAATGTTTCAAAGTGATGGAGGTACAGAGTTTCTAAGCTTCTCTTCCTTCATGCATCATCAAGGCATTCAGCACAGAATTTCATGCCCTTACACTTCCCAACAAAATGGGCTTGCAGAGAGAAAACACAGACATATTGTTGAAATGGCTTTAGCTTTTTTGGCTCAGTCAGGTGTTCCACAGTTCTATTGGATTGATGCTTTCAGAACTGCAGTTTACCTCATCAACAGGTTACCAACCAAGGTGTTAAAGGACAAGTCACCTTATCAGTGTCTTTTTGCAACTCCACCAGACTACAGTCAGCTTAAAGTATTTGGTTGTCTATGTTATCTATACATCAGACCTCTAAACAAGCACAAATTGCAGTTCAGGTCCTTACCTTTTACCTTCATTGGTTATTGTGAAAACTACAAGGGCTACAAGGTGCTTTTACCTTCAGGAAAAATGCTCATTACCAGACATATCCTTTTTGATGAAGGCAGTTTTCCTTATCTCAACAAATCCTCTTCAGATTCTTCTCATATACACTCAAAACCTGCAAAAGAACCTGCAAGCTTATCAGCTCCTCCTATCATCACTGTCTCAAAGACATCTTGTCAGAATCAAACAAAGCCAACCTCTTCACCTCACAGTACTTCTCCATCCAATGATCATACCTCTCCAAACTATTCTTCACAGTCAAGTGCTAGCACTATTCCACTTGTGGTTGACCTTCAAATTAACAACAACATACAATCTCCTACTCCTTCTCCTAAACCTAAACATCACATGATAACAAGATCAAGAGCAGGAGTCTTCAGACCAAAGGTCCTTACAGCTTCCGTCACAAATGAGGTAGAACCATCCTCTGAACAAGAGGCTTTTCAATTGGAGAACTGGAGGGAGGCAATGAAAGCAGAATACTCTTCCTTGATGAAGAACAAGACATGGATCTTAGTGCCTACTCCTCCAAATAAACCTATTGTAGGTTGTAAATGGATTTATGAAATCAAAAGGAACTCAGATGGTACCCTTGCTAGGCACAAGGCTAGACTAGTAGCTAAAGGCTACACTCAGAGCCCTGGAATTGATTACCAAGAAACCTTTAGTCCTGTTGTTAAACCTGTCACCATTAGAGTTGTGTTAGCAATTGCAGTCACTCTAGGTTAGACAATAAGGCAGCTAGATATGAACAATGCTTTTCTTAATGGAAACCTGGAGCAAGACATCTATATGCAGCAACCTCCAGGTTTTGAAACCTCACATGACTCCAATCTTGTTTGCAAACTTCAGAAAGCTATTTATGGCCTGAAACAAGCTCCAAGAGCATGGTATTGCAAACTAAAGAAAGAACTTCTAAGTCTACAGTTTCAAGTTTCAAAGGCTGATCCATCCTTGTATTTCCAAATCAAAGAGCATAAGTACATCCTCATTCTAGTCTATGTAGATGACATCATAATTACTGGAAATGTTTCTGCTGGAATAAACTCTCTCATCCAAAGGTTGATTCAGGAATTTGCTCTAAAAGATATGGGAATTCTGCTTCATTTTTTAGGCATTGAAGTCAAACACAGCAGTCAAGGTGATTTGCATCTTTCTTAGAGTCAGTTTATTAAAAGTGTGCTGAACAAGTTTGGGGTGTTTAATGCTAAAGGGATTGACACACCTATGGGGTCCAAGGTTCAGCTGTCTAATTACATTGGTAAGAACAATGTGAATGCCACCACCTACAGAAGTATAATAGGGGCCTTACAGTACATTATAATTACAAGGCCTGAGATTACCTTTAGTGTAAACAAGCTAAGTCGATTCATGCAGAGACCTCTTGAACCTCACTAGAAGGCCTTGAAGAGAGTAATGAGATATCTAGCTGGAACTCTCACTTTTGGACTGAAACTCACTAAGTCACCTCATCTTGACATCATTGATATTCAGATTCACATTGGGCCACTGACATAGATGATAGAAAATCAGTTTTTGGCTTCTGTGTTTATTTAGGACAAAACCTTGTTACATCACTACAAAAAAACCCGGCAATCCTGACGGCCAAATCCGTCAGGAATCCGTCAGTATAACAAATACTGACGGCCTCCTGACGGATTATGGCCGCCAGTATTTTATTATAAAATCTGATAAAAGTTATTATAGAATCTGATAAAAGTTGTTTGTTAATAATAGTTGAAAATTTTGATATCAGGAGGATTATGAGAGAGCTTTGGAGGAGAGGCGTGCTGCGTCGTCTGATGATAGCAGCCCTCAGGTAGACCCGAACGAGGTCTACCTACAGGTCGTCGGGAATAGGAAGGGTCGACGCTATGGCCTTGGATGCTTTGGGAAGACTCAGAAGGGCTGCAGCACTTCTTCCACCTCCACCGCCGATGTTCATAGGCTCCAGACTCAGGTGCAGTCCCAGCAGGAGCAGCTTCAGCGGATCCGCGACGAGCAGGCGCTGGAGATTCAGCGGATCCGCGACGAGCAGGCGCTGGAGATTCAGCGGATCAGCGAGGAGCAGGAGCGTTCCCAGTTGAGGCTCCAACAGCAGATTGAAGAAGCTGTTGCTCGGGCCATGAGTCGTCGGCCTCCCCGTAGTCCAGATGGTGGAGATTTAGATGGATAGTTATATTTTTATACATCCGATTGATTAAACAATTTTTTGTTATTGAAATGATTTGTTTTTATTTTTTTATTAGTGGATTATTTATTTTGAATTATTGATTAATTAAATTTTATTTAATTATTTGTCTATTATTTTTAATTTGATTATTAATTAATTAAATTTTATTTAAAATTTGTTTATTATTAATTTTAATTTAATTAAAATTAATTACTAATAAATCCTGACGGTCAAAACCCGCCAGTAAATACTGGCGGCCAAATCCGTCAGCATTACTGGCGGGTTTACCCGACAGTAAATACTGGCAGAAATAACCGCCAGTAATGCTGACGGATTATCACCCGCCAGTATTACTGGCGGGTATTTCCTGGCGGCAGAAGCCATCAACGAAACCGCCGGTATTCCTGGCGGGTTACAATTTCCGTCAGGATGCTACAATCCTGACCGCAAATATACTGGCGGCCATAATCCGTCAGGAGGCCGTCAGTATTTGTTATACTGACGGATTCCTGACGGATTTGGCCGTCAGGATTGCCGGGTTTTTTTGTAGTGATGTAACAAGGTTTTGTCCTAAATAAACACAGAAGCCAAAAACTGATTTTCTATCATCTATGTCAGTGGCCCAATGTGAATCTGAATATCAATGATGTCAAGATGAGGTGACTTAGTGAGTTTCAGTCCAAAAGTGAGAGTTCCAGCTAGATATCTCATTACTCTCTTCAAGGCCTTCTAGTGAGGTTCAAGAGGTCTCTGCATGAATCGACTTAGCTTGTTTACACTAAAGGTAATCTCAGGCCTTGTAATTATAATGTACTGTAAGGCCCCTATTATACTTCTGTAGGTGGTGGCATTCACATTGTTCTTACCAATGTAATTAGACAGCTGAACCTTGGAACCCCATAGGTGTGTCAATCCCTTTAGCATTAAACACCCCAAACTTGTTCAGCACACTTTTAATAAACTGACTCTAAGAAAGATGGCAAATCACCTTGACTGCTGTGTTTGACTTCAATGCCT
>BMAC01000033.1:1240218-1254253 GCA_014905375.1 Phtheirospermum japonicum | reverse complement strand
CTGACGGCCACACCCGTCAGTATATAAAATTGGCGTCGCTGACGGGTTTTGGCCGTCAGGATCCTGACGGTCGAGGCCGCCAGGATATATTTTTTAATTAAAAAAATAATAATTTCGCTACTCCTGACGGCCATGGCCGTCAGGATACTATTTTTAATTAAAAAAAATAAAGGCCCGCTATTCCTGACGGCCATAGGCCGTCAGGAAATTAACCTAAAAATTGCGCCGCGCTGCGCGTTCTGCATTCAGAGAGAAGAAGAGAGAAGAGAAGAAAAGAAGAGAAGAAGAGAAGAGAGAGAGAAGAGAGCCCAACCCGCCCGTCCAGCCGCCGCCAACCAGCCTCCGGTCCAGCCCAGCCGCCCGCCGCCCGTCCAACCGCCGCCCTCCTGCCCGCCCCAGCCCCAGCCGTCTCCACCCGCCGCTCGCCGCCCGTCCGCAGCCCCAATGTAAGTTTTTTTATTTTTTTTTCATTTTTTTATATTATTTTTATGTGTTAATTTTGTTTTTAATTTGTAATTATAGATCAATTTAGGGTTTTAATTTAGGTTTTATGGTTAATTTTAGAATTAGGGTTCAATTTAGGGTTAATTTTAGAAATAACTTTAGGGTTAATTTATAATTAGGGTTAGTTTTAGGATTAGTTTTAATTAGGGTCAATTTAGTAACAATTACATAATTAGGGTTCAAATTTTTTTTTTTTGTAATTATGGATCACTTTTTGTATGTAATTATGGTGGAAAGTGTAGGTTTCATTCAAAACAAATGTTTGGGAAATTTTGAGTTTGACGCCTTTTTTTTGTTGTCGTTGTTGTATATAATTAAGCGGGATAAGCTCCCGCTCTTTTCCTGGCGGGTTACTGACGGGCTATGTTGCTGACGTCCAAAGCCGTCAGCATAACCGCCAGCAAAGATGGCCGCCAGGAAGTCCGCCAGAAATGCTGGCGGCTTTTTGGCCGCCAGTAAATCCGCCAGGACTGCCGGATTTTTTTGTAGTGCATGGTGCTCTAAGAAACAACATACTATCTCCAGGTCAAGTACTGAAGCTGAATTTAGAAGTTTAGCCCATTGCTCCACTGATATAATCTGGCTCACCTATCTGCTCAAAGAATTGCAGTTTCACTTGAAATTAGCTCCAATCATTTGGATTGATAATGTTGGTGCAGAGACTCTAGCTGCAAATCCAGTTCTCCATTCTAAAGCCAAGCATATTGAGTTAGACCTTTATTTTGTTCGAGACAAGGTTAATCAAGGGTTACTTAAAGTTCAACATGTACCCTTTGTGGAACAGAATGCAGACATTCTCACCAAACCACTTGCAGATCAATCTTTCACCTGGTTCAGGTCCAAGTTGAATGTTGTTCCTTCTCCTGGCTCAGATTGAGGGAGGCTGTTGAAATACATGTTCTGCACACCTCATAACAGCTCCATGCATACGTGATCAATAAGCCAAAAGTGTCTTTGTCTTGTAGCTAGAGTGAGTTGTCACATGATGGCATATGTTGAGTATATTCTGTTAGGGTTAACTCCTCCGTCTGTTAGGTTTTGATGATCCCTAGGTTAGCTACACGTGTACTAGGTCAAGGGTTCAAGGATTAGTCCAGCAGCCCTATATATATGCTGCTAAGTTTCTGTAAATAGCAATCCGAATGTAATGCAGCTTTAATGGTTGAAAAGTGTTCTTACCTTTATGCAGTTTTATTGATTTTTCACAAGCTGGATAAAATTTTATTCTTAACATCACAGCCCCAAGTTCGAACAACCCTGTCGCACTAGCATCACCTCACCACTTCTAACTTGCTCTTGTAATTCTTTTTCAGAAAGATCGAGCTCTCTACGCACTAGGACTTGGCAAATCAAAAAGAATGAGCCAAAACCGAGCAAAGCTAGAAGTAAAAGCAAGTAGGACAGCTGGATTCCCAATTCAAACAGCTCACCAACCACGTATACGGCATTTGTTCTTACACCTTCACTAGCTTGTGCAACTTGAACAGGTGTCAACCATGAAAGTGACGAACATAAAACAGTGGAAATGAAAAGGGACGATGTTCCTTGTACATTTCGCATCTCCTCGCCAACTAATAGCTTCCATGACGTTTCTTCAACTTTTGTCATGTTCAAGGGTGAATAACTCGGGCCTTGGTTTTGACATACCTGAATTGAAATTTTGGGGACACTGAATTTCCTCTTTGTGGGTTTTCTTGAAACAAAGAGATTTTTTTTTTGATCGTTCTGGAAAATTGACAAAGAACAAGAAATAGGATACGTTTGTTTGTTTCTGGGTTTCAAAGCTATCACAGTGCTGCAGAGGAGGTGAAAAAGTACACTAGATTAGCATAATTACATCAACTCTAAACTCCTTTGCTAGTAATATGTGCAAAGATTGAGAGGTGAAAAAGTAAACTAGATTAGCATAATTACATCAACTCTAAACTCCTTTGCTAGTAATATGTGCAAAGATTGAGCCCTGATAGCATCAAGAATCAATATTTTGGGCTGTCCCAAGCATCATTTCTGAAAACCTTTTTGTTTACTTCATTAAAGTCTTGAAGATAAAGTTCACAAGTTTAAGTAATTCGATCAATTTTTGCACCAATATTATAATATTTAATTAGTTAACCAACACAAATATTGAAAGCAAAACCAAATGAGAATCGATACATATATAAGAGTTACATGGAATTTTGAATAAAGTATTTCACCGATAGCTCGCGCATACCATTTGTTTGTTGATTAATCAGCTCCAAATGAGTCCTTCAAACATTTCCAAAAAATGAAGCAAATTAAAACTTTTTAAAGACCACAATATCCATCATCCAAACTGCAGTTATTCTCAGACAATTACAATACACAACCAACAAACCCATGAAAAAAAAACCTCTGCAAACACTAGAAGTTTCGAAACACCAGTTCAAATCGGGAAATTAAGGTCGCCCCCAACAACAAATAACAGCACTTCAATCTCCCAATCGAGAAAGAAAAAAAAAAGGTCCACCAATGCCAGTTCAAAACACTGAACCTAGAAAATAACTTGCCCAAACACAATTAACCTCGACGAAATCAAAATCCCATCCACCAATCATAGCAGATCAACAATGTTAGCCGGAAGCTCCTCAATCGTCACGTTATAAAACTTCTGAATGTCGAAAAGCATGCGATCATCATCATTGGTCACAAAGTTAATCGCCACACCCTTTCTCCCAAACTGCCCACTTCGTCTGATACGATGCAGATAACTCTCGGGCTGAGTCGGCAGATCGTAGTTGATGACAAGCGAGACCTGCTGGACATCGATACCGTGGGCCAATAGATCAGTGGTGATGAGGACATGGGACGAGCCGAACCTGAACTCGCGCATGATAATCTCTCGTGTTTTAAATCTACTTATGCTATCACAAAAACCTTTTTAGGTCAAGCAACTCCGATTTCGGGTTCTTGTTTTATTATATTTTTTTCCTCAGGAAGATATTGACTTGATAGCCAAGTTGGGATTCAAAACTTACCGATTTTCAATATCATGAAGTCGCATTTTTCCGGGTAAATTTTTCACAGAAATTTTAGTCTATGCATTTGGCACGAGTTTAACTTTGTGACCAAGGATGATGAATAATGATATCGAAAGGAGGAAGAATAATGTACAAATGGCTTTCACTATAACTGCAGATGGATTGGGGACCCAAGTCAATGCTGAAGGGACTAGGTACTACAACAATGTCATCAATGCGCTTCTTGATAAAGGTATATATGGCCTCATGTTCTGTCTTTATCATGTATGCGTTTTCATTTACAATTTACTAACTGTTGGTGCAAGTTTCTAGGTATTCGGCCATATACAACACTGTACCATCGGTGCAAATTTGACTATTGCAATTTTGTAATTTACTTACTGCTACAAGCCTCAGCTTATCAATTGAATCTCCCAGACCATTCCAAAGTTCTTGGAAAAACTGTGTGCCTATGGATGATCACTACATTAAAGGAGACCATATTCAGGAAGTGGTCTCTTCGCCCTTTCTTTCAAAGAGAGTTAATAAAGAAAACACAACATGCAGCACATAAGAAATTCAAAAAAATCATAGCAACTTTCAGGGAGGATTTCTCGTCTTTCCTAAAGCAAGCATTATCCTAGATATAGGAGAAGACCAATGCCACCTTCGACAGGGAAAGGCGAACCCGAACCACAGAAGGAAGAGCTTTTTCTCGGTATCAATGACTCACTTCTAGGCAAAAGAAAAAGAGTGAACTTGGTCTGAATTCAAAAGATGACACCTGTTTATGTTTTTAATAAATATAAGCAATATCAACGATATTGGTTTCTTAATAAACCACAAAATGTGTACAATCTGATTATTGGTGACACGGGCGTTCATATCATACTGAATGGAAATGCTTGACCACCTCCTAAAAAATGTAAGCGGGCGTCAAATCAGTGCCTCCACCAAACCACCATTGTCTTGGTGCTCCTGGAGCATCTGGAATACGAGCAAGATGTTATTAAATAAAGACTAATTTGAACTCTTTATTTTTTTAATATTTTTTATATATCTGAAATCTCAAAATCAAGCTAACTCAAAGATAATTGTAAGGTGTTACATAATACCTTTGGGGGCATCAGTCTCAAAATAGCGGTAATTAAAATGCAAAGTTGGAGCAAATGGATTCTTAGGATGCAGGACCTGGCAAAGAAGAAAATACCAGAAATGTCACAAATTCAAAATAATAATAATAATAATAATAATAATAATAATAATAATAATAATAATAATAAGGGAAATGGGTGAGAGATTACGGAGCTGATGCCAGCAGCGAAGAAGGGAACCGGGACGAGTTTGATATCTCCATTCTGAGTCGGGTTGGAGGCTCTAAAAGCGTCTGGAGGCATAACTCCATAAACAACAGAAACATTGACACCAGCCTTTTCCCAAATGGCGCCGTCCTGCAACACCCTGCTGATCCCGCTGCCGCCGCCGGTTCTGGACCAAACATCCTCCTTGAACTGGCCGCCTCCGTCAGCTGCCTCAATTGCTGAGCAGATCTGTCTTGTGCCTCCCTAATCATCTTCTCGAACCTTGCTCGGACAGAATTGGACGGATCCGAAGTGTTCCCGTCGGTCTCTTGGAGGTATTGACATAAATGTGTTTTATCGCTCTCCGTTCCTTTTTTTGCCAGAAATATCAAAAACCAAACCTAATATTTTTGTCAAATACTAGGAAAAATATTTTTGTCAAATACTAAAACTAATTATACAAAATGTCAAATAGTCCAACCACAAATATACAATTACAAGGTTACCCCTAATAATAATAATATAATAATAATAATATCAATAAACAATACACCACCACCTCCTGTCGGCCACCCCCACGTTGCTGATGTCCGGCCGCCGCCGCCTGCCGCCGAAAATTTTCCGGCGAGATTTTTTTTTTTTTGCCAACAAATATAAAGTTAGAAAATATACTATAAAGTAAGAAATTTTCTTACTTTTTCATACATAAAGTATGAGATTTTCACTATAAAGTAAGATTTTTTTTTTTTGAACATAAATTAAAAATATCTTTATTTTTAAAATAAAATAAGAAATTTCACTATAAAATAAGAATTTTTCCTACTTTTTCGAATATAAAATAACAAACTTTCTTACTTTAAAGGATATAAAGTAAGAAACTTTATTAATTTTTTGAACATAAAGTATGAAATCTCACTTTAAAATAATAATATATAATTTGTATTAAATAAGAAAATACATAATAATAATAATTTGCTAGCCGAAGAATATTTTCAGATGATCAGGAAACAAAATGTGACCGAAAAAAAATTTCCGGCGGCCGAAAAATTTTCCGGGTGGCGGCCGGCGGGTAACTTTATGTTTGCTGGGCAAAAAAAAAAAAATCTCGCCGGAAAATTTTTCGGCGGCAGGTGGCGGCAACATGTGGCCCCATTTTATTATTATTATTATTATTAGTTATTTTAATAGTAAGGGTATTGTGGTATATTCATATCACAATTTTGGACTATTTGGTAAAAAGTAGGTACTATATGACTTAAAATTGGATGGAGGACTAATTGACAAATGGACCTTCACTTTAGAGTATTATTTGACAATTTCTCCTAATTAGTATTATATTAATTTCTTATATTAGTAATATATATTAATATATATATATTAGTAGTAATAATAATAATATGTTTTTAAATAATCAAAGAGAACAAACCTTATTAAAATAATAGTTAGTTGATGATTGTAATAAATAATAATATTATTAATCATTAAAAAATAATGGCAGCAATGTCACAATATTGAAAAAAATCATTATCATTGATCATTAAACCGTCATAATAATTACCAGAAGATAAAAGTATCATTTTCAATATATCAACCTAAATCGCTATATTTTATTTGTAAATCATCGTTTATATCTTTATCTAAACTCGTGATAGGATCTTATTGTTCAATATTTTCGTACTTGGATAAGGTGTCATCATCATCATCATTATACATCATCATTAAAAATATATTAATATATATATTAATCATAATAATAAGTTAATAACATATTTTTAAATAATTAAAGACAACAAACCTACCATGATTAGAATAATAATTGATTGGTGATTGCAATAAATAACACATTTTCTCAATCATTTATTGGTGATTGCAAGAAGAGACTATCAGATGAGTTATTAATCAAATAAAAATACATTTTCCCAATCATGACTCTTGACAAAACCAAACAATTTAACTGAGCTTGCTAGGGTCGTAGAGTCATAGCTCATCGACAAGACCAAATAATGTTTCTTTTTAATAATCTGCCTGATTTTTTAATATTTCTTATGTAATTTAATGAGGTTGTTTGTTTGCATCATCCAATTGGGGGGTATGGTCCTTCAGTCATGTGAAATATACCAAAAAAATAAGTAATTAATATGGACTTGTGCATGACTTATTGGATATATTTTGATTCATATTTATAGCGATAAGTGATTATCTGGTGAAACTGCATTTCATTGATATTGGGATGGACAATTATTTTTAGTGTTCAGTGACATTTATTGAGATGACAAGACAACACAATTTATCAAAATACGAGTTGTGCAATTATTCAAGTGAATAGACAACACAATGACACAGTAATATTAGTTGGCAAGCTGAAGCTGCATTCGTTAATATGTGTGTGTGTATGTATGTGTGTGTGTGTGTGTGTGTGTGTGTGTGTGTGTGTGTATATATTTATTTATTTATTTATTTATTTACAATAACAACCAAGCAAACTTAATTAAATAAAATTTCTAATTGCTTTTTTTCTTTGTGCAAAAGATAAAAACTAATGTCTAAATTTGATGAAAATAATTCCGATGTAAGAAGAATTCGAAGGAATTACTATAATCCATAAAGAACCCCGTGGACTATGCCCATGAAATGAGTAATTCTTGATTTTTTAATCTCCCAAAAAGAAAGTGTTGAAAGGCGAGCAAGAAAAGGAGATAGAAGTTTAACTGTCATACAGGTAACAAATGTACTCCAAGGGGGAGAGAGAGAGAGAGATGCATGAGTTAAGTGAGAAACTGTGTCCGTGTGTTGTCTATATATACACACCTACCTACTTACATACATATATATTTATATATGTATGTAGAGAGAGAGAGAGGTGCATTAGTAAGTGAGAAATTGTGTTCGGGTGTTGTCTATTCACTTGAATACTCGCACAACTCGTATTTTGATGAAGTGTGTTGTCTTGTCATCTCAACCAATGTCACTGAACACTAACAATTACTGTCCATCCCAATATCAATGAAATTCAGCTTTGCCGACTAATATTGACTACATCGAAATTATACAAAGTAAGGAGACAATGATGGGACTTGTCAGTTGGAGTTTTTTACCCTACCTGGCTTTATAGGTTGTCTATAAATTCGTTGAATATGAATTACATGGAAATAGTAAATATATAAAGTCGTGCCATTGTTTTGTCTTGTCGCTGGTCGATTTCACTGGATAATCTCTTCTCGCTATAAATATGAATTGAAATACATACGAGAAGTCATGCACACGTTCATATCAATTACTTTTTTTTTTTGTAGAGTTCACATGACTGATGGACTATACCCCCCCAATTGGACGATACAAACAAACAACTTCATTATTTATACAAGAGATATTACAAAAATGAGAAAATTATTAAAAGGGAACATTACTTGGTCTTGTCGATGAGCTATGGCTCTAGGACCCTAGCAAGATCAGTCAAATTATTTGATCTTATCAAGAGTCATGATTGGGAAAATTTATTTTTAACTGATTAGTAACTTATCTGATAGTCCCATCGATGAGACTTGTACACTCACATTATGAGGCTAAGAAGTTGCTTGCAAGTTTGGGTCTCGTGCATTACATTTGTGTGTGTGTCTAGTATTACCTGACTTGGTCTTCGAATCATTATTCTCAGCCCGTTTTGATTGGTCTCGCTCTCAAGCTGTAGCAAAAAAGAAAAAAAATCGAAATAATGGTTGTGTGATTACCACTTTGAAAATACAATATATAACATAAATAAGTATGATGGGGCATAAATAGATCAAGACCCGGATTGGAGTAGATCTGATTTGAGATAACCTGGTGAAGAGAAAGGAAATCAGGCCAACTCAGTCCTAGGCAAGGTATGACCTGGATCCCTTAAAGACGGAGCAGATGTTGGAGATAGGATTACCGCGGCTCAGGAATTATCCTGACCTGGTAGGAGTTTTCCTATGAAATGACCCTTAGAGAATTTCACCAAGTCAGGCTTGATGTCCTGACCTGGAATAGAAAGAGAGAGCAGGATCAGGGCAGACCTGGCATCCTGATCTCCACTGAAGGGACAAGGGGGACCACCTGTCAGAATTTGTTGCTTAACGGCCCCTGATTCGCGGCCTTTGTTATCGAGATCCCGGAAGGGGTCCCCACTGAGGAGAACTATAAATACTTCAGCCCCAAGGCTGAGAAAGGTATGTCATTCTTTGTGCATTCCTTGCTTTGTTCACCAGAAACACTCTATACGCTTTCTGACTTAAGTATCGGAGAGGTTTCCACCGAAAAACCCCCGGTGGTCCTTTACTGACGTGTTTGTGTGTGCAGGTCGGGAAAAGCGCAAGGTTCAGGCGTTGTCATATTTTTGGGTGAAATAAAGTATATATTACATTACGTTGAAATAATGTGATAAGACTATATTGAATATGCTGAACTTCATTGCAATCTCATTTTATGATTAGTCTCAATAATTAAGTAATTTATATTTATAATAAAAATTAGGATAAATTTTATTTTAAAGATTTTAGATAATCTAAATAAGTAAATTAAGTGTTTTTTGCATGATAATTTAAGTACGTTACTAAAAACTGTTAACTCTATTATAAATATGAAATATAAAATTACTTAATATAATTAATAAATAATGATTAGACATCAGTACAATACGATAAAAAATGAGAATTTGACATCTTTTTATATTTTTTGAACTATTCATGATTTTAAATCTTTATAGTTATCACAAATAATATTTATTATTTAAAATTTATTGTCTCATAAATTTCATGTAATAAGGGGGTGTCAAACTAGTTTGTATATAAAGAAAAAATAGTACATTTTGATAAAAATAAATAAATAATTTGTGTGTAATTTTCTACTTAATAATCAATATTATACTTATTATTATTACAAAAAAAGGAAATATATTAAAGCGGGATGAAAGTAGAGTTCTTTCTTTTCTAACGGGCGGGAATAGAATCAAAACAGGCCGCCTAATTTTTCACAATTCTAAAGTTGATGAAATCGAACCCCTCAATCTCAGCCTTCCGGGCCATACAATGCTAGGATATGGATATCCCGATGTCTATCAACTGTGGAGGGCACTCACCGACCTTCCCAAACACGGTTAATTGGAGGAGTTCCCAACTTTTGGAGAGATCCCGGAAAAAACTGCGCCTATTTGGCCCGACTCCATAGTACACTTGTTTCCTATTTATGCACTGGACCTGCCCCACATGGTGGGCCAGAGAAAGTTCAACCCGGTCTGACCCGATTTTGAGACTTAGCATCGAGGGCCTGAGTTGGACTGGCCCGGCTCATAGTCAGATCTATTAGCGGCATAAACTCATGAAATGGATTGGATTGCTTGGGCCACGGCCTGAACAAGTGTTCCATCTTTTGAGAACTCATCATGGGAAGTTAGAGGCCGTGAATTCACAGACTCACTCAAATTGCTTGGTGTAAGAGAGTGTTTGTATTTGGAGAAAAAAGTGATTGCTGTCTTATCCAAGTTAACTTCCTCTCCTGATGCCTAACTATACTCGGATATAATTTTTAGGCAAAGAATGAAGAGAAAGCCATCTATAATTGATTTTAATCAAACCATGAAAAGATTCGGAAGCTAAAATGGCGTTATCCGTGTAAAATTTGAAGGTCTATGATTTTGAAAATAGTTATCAGTAGACGATGTTGTTTTCAATGTTAACCAACACTGAAATCAACATCAAATAGTTTCAGAATAATAAACAACAGTTTTAGAAAACAGATATCGAGAATGATGTTAACAACATCGAAACCAACATCACACAGAGTTTAAAAACGTGCAGTGGGATAAATATTAAAAATCGAACACAGCAATTTAAAATCAGTTCAAAAGTAAAAGATACTTGTGAACTAGGGTGTACAAACCCGAAAACTATATTACTTATCTTGTTCACGATCAATACAAAAATATTAAAGTAATATATGAAAACTACGGTATCAAAAACTATGATACCAAAATACTTATCGCCTTGAAGGATGATGATCTTCTTTGTTGGTTACACAACTCCAAAGATCCCGTGATTAAAATCGTGGCTTCAAGTCTTGTGACAAATCTTGTGATGATCTTCTCCGTTGGTTACGCAACTTCGAAGATCTCCTTAATTTGGATTGTTGCCACAAGTCGTTTACTTGCTCGTGTTCTTCTTTGCTTGCGTCGTCTTGCTCTTTGCTTTTCCGTGCATCTCTTGGTTGTGGCGTCCTTCTCTAAAAATCGTGTTTGTAAGTATATCGAAGGTGTCCTCTTCTCTTGGCTTTGTCTTGTCTTAAATAGACAAGAGTCCTCGAGTTCTAAACTTGGTAGACAAGTTAAACAAGTCCTAAACACAATCTAGGAAACTAAATAAAGTCTTAGACATAATCTAGGAAACAAATCTAGAGTCCTAATTCTATTTTCCTAATATATTTTGGCCCAAGAAAGGCAAATAACAAAATAAGGAATTATTACCAAGAATAAAATCCTCAACAATCCGCAATCAATCGACCCAGAATAAAAGGCGCCTTATTTTTCAGCAATAAGTGGGATATGAATTTATTGTAGCCTATTTACCGATGCCTTCGAGATGATTTTATAGGGGACCAAACAAAGACTAATCATTCTTTGGAATAAGAACAATTATTGTTTTTATCTTTTTTTCTACCATTCTTCTTGAGTTGAAGATGGGAAGCTCATTCAACAACATGACTTTAGTATTTAAGGAACATTCGTATACAAGTGAAGCTCACTGGATAGGCTCAAAAGCAAATTAAAAAGAAAGGACCAAAGGAAAGCTGCTATTGATTAAATCCATAAAGTTGAGCTAACATTATATATAAGTAATTTCATAACCAAATTATGCGTATGAATATTGTTGGCAATTTATTCTTGAAAATAATTCCTATTTTAGTTGTTTGCCTTTTTTGGGCACAAAATAAATTAGGAACTCTAGATTATGTTTCCTAGTTTATGTATAAGACTTTTTTTAGTTTTCTAGATTGTGTTTAGGATTTTTTTTACTTGTTTACCAAGTTTAGGATTCTAGGATTGTCTATTTAAGACAAGAGAATACTAAGACTTGGACACACTATGAAGAGACGCACGGCATTAACGAGAAAGGAGCAGCACGCAATGCACAAGCAAGGAAAGAACACCAGCAATTACTTGGAGCCACTGTCCGAGATCAAGAAGTTCTTTGAAGTTGCGTAACTAACGGAGAAGATCTTTTCATCAAGGCGACAAGTATTTAGTATCATGTTTTTTGATACTTTAGTTTTCATATATTACTTCATATTTTTGTATTTAACGTGAACAAGAAAGTAATATAGTTTTCGGGTTTGTACACCCAAGTTCACAAGTACGTTTACTTGTGAACTGAATTTAATTTGCTGTGTTCTTAAGTTTATAGTTTTCGGGTTTGTACACCCAAGTTCACAAGTACTTTTACTTGTGAACTGAATTTAATTTGCTGTGTTCTTAAGTTTTATTTCCGCTGCATATTTTTAGTTTAGCTCTTGTTGATGTTGGTTTCAGTGTTGGTTAATATTGAAAGCAACATCACAAACTGATACTTATTTTCAAAATCATAGACCTTCAATTTTTACAAATATAAGTTCATGAGTTCATTAGATTTAGAGACCTTCTCTCGTTTGAGAAGAGATCTTGGTATGTGCATTGTCTAAGGCAATGTTAGTTTGTGATGTTGTGACACAACACATCAACATCAGTCACAACATCTGTAATTTTGCATGCATTTTTATTTTTCTTTTCATACATAATCCAAATGCATTGAGTCTGGTTGAAAGTGCGATAAGGTCTTATGTTGCAATAAAAGTGATGACAAAAAGACTAACCTCTTCAATTAGGTGATTGTGGAGCTTGCCCGCGGAAACTGGTTTTCTCCCAGGTCCAAAAACAAGAGGTGTTAACAGCAATTGCTGAAGATAAGCTATTTCTCTTCAAATCTCTAAAAAGATGAAGAAGACCTGGATACAAATTGATCCAATCTTTAAATTTCACCGTCTTGAGCGATTTTGACGTAGTCATTAACTTGGGTTAAGGGGTAAGTTTCCACTGACTTCGCATGAGGCAATGTTGGTTATAATGTTGTCAGTAATAAAAAGCAACACTGATCGAGTCACTAAAACCGTAATGTGAATTATTTTAACCTTTTTAGTTCATCAATTTTAGGCATCCGATAAGACATTCATACTTTGGGAAGATGCCATCTTGCTGTGTGTATTGTTGCTTGTGTTTTTGTCTATCTTGAATTCTTTTAATTGCGTTTTGAATCTAGCTAACCAAGTATTTCAGTGGAGTTGTACTCGGACGGCTGGACAGGAAATAATGAGCTTAATATGGAGAGTGATAAATCATAATGCACAAGATTAATTCTACTGTGCTGATGGTTCAATTAATCCAGCTCTCTACTTCAGTTGATTTTGTAGTAGAGTCATGCAATTTTTTTTAAACGAGATAATGGTTGAAGTGGGTGTGATCTCGTATCCTACATTAAGGGGGAGTGGTTTTATTTTAGAAAGGAAAGAAAATCAGGTTTTGGCCACATATCCGTTGAAAGGTAAATTAGGGTTGTTTCCTTTTATTTTTTTTACTTTCTCTCTCCTTGGCAACGATCACTTTTTGAAAAGGATAAATACTTGATCTTCTTACCATTTGCCCACTTCTCCATAAACCCTCTTGTTTTGCATGTAATTGTTGTATTTTTCTTTATATTTTTAAATAGATTTTTATATTGATTTTAGTAGTTTTGAGTCATTTTTCGATAGTCTTTTAGGTCGTTTTTCTTGTTTTATTATTTTTCGTATTTCTTGCTAATTTTATATTTTAATGGGTTAATTGGTTCAATAACCTTGAGGTTTGGCGAAATTCTTAAGTTTTTACGTTTAAAAATTCTTTTTTTTTTTTTTTTGCCAAGGCATTGGAGACCAAAATTCAAGCCAAGAAGAGCTCCAAAAATGGCTAACATTCTGGAATAGTGGCCTAGCCTCGCCTAGCATTGCAAAATCCACGTCAGAACTGCCACACTGGGTAGCGCTGTCGACATTGGGTTACCCAGTGTTCGAGCAGCGCCCGCAAGCTGCCGAGCGCGCCTGACACAGCTCCCGCGAATCCGCCCAGCACTCACGCGCAGCCCCTCTCCATCGTCGCCAGCGCTCGCCATGCCTCGCCACGTCTCGATCGCAGTGCTCGCCATGCGTCGCCCAAACTCTCCAAACCCTCGCGCT
>BMAC01000033.1:1206377-1232601 GCA_014905375.1 Phtheirospermum japonicum | reverse complement strand
GCGGAGACGTGGAGAGAGGCGGCGAGGCATGGCGAGCACTGGCGACGCATGGAGAGGGGGCTACGCGCGAGTGGCTGGGCGGATGCGCGGGGGCTGTGTCAGGCGTGCCTCGGCAGGCTTGGCGGGCGCTGCTCGGACACTGGACTAACCCAGTGTGGCAGTTCGTTCTTCATTTCCATGCTTGTTCTTAATTTTATGCTTTTTGTCTTAGCACCTTGAATTCATGTTAGATCTTAAGAATTGGCTATGGAATATAGATGAGTGACACATCTAGATCATAGATCGAGTCTTAGATCATCTTGATTTCAAGTTTTTCTCATGCTATATTTGCAATTTAATTTTCATGCTTTGTTTCATGCTTAATCCTAGATCTAGGTTTTGTTGCTTATTATTTTACGTATAGTTTTGATCTTTCCCCTCAGTTTTCATTTCTTTATCCATTCATGCTTTCAATTCATGTTAATTTGCATTATTTGGGTTTTTATGCATAGTTGTACCTTGTGCTTGCATGCTTGGACTTGGTGAAACATTGCATTTTCTTGCTTATTTTCATTATTGCTTTGCATTTACATATTGAGGCATACGACGAGGCATCCTACCCACTTGCAATTTCAGTTCCTAACTTAGTTTAGTTAGTTGAATTGCTTTATTTCCATTTTTCCTTTTATTTTCCAAGCTTGAAACACATAGAATCCTTCAATTGAATCGAATTCCGATAATACCAAGCCATGAACCCATTGATATACTTCAACACCACGAAAATCTACACTTCACCTCTGCAATTACAATCTCACACTCTCACAAACCGCTCCATCTTTTTCGATTTTTCTGCTGCTTTTGTGTTGTGAAAATTCGCAGGATGTCGAACCCGTCCCCTTCGTCAACAGTTCCAGAATTACCGACAGAAGTCCGCCGCTCCGACAACCCGGTGCCTGCTCCGTATACGAAAATTGGGGGCCTGGACATTCACGCCGAAGTCGGTTGTGGTTCTTCTTCCATCCCAACATCCCCGCCTCCCTCGCCGCCGCGCGAATCTCAAGATATTGTGCTGGCTCCTGCGCCGCTTGACGCCGCCCCTGAAGCACAGGTTTTCCCAGGGAAGCTCGGGAACGAGATAGATGTTGATAACCCCCCGAATTTGTCATTTGTTGCTGAGATGTTTGGACCAGTTGGGAACCGTACCCTGAAGAGGTCTCGGTGGTTGCGCAATATACCTCCCGGCGTGGTGCCGCCTACAGTTCCGAAGAGCCAAGCAGGACCGAGACGCAATGTGCTGATTAAGCACATGAACCTTGCGGAGTATGTCACTGTATTAACGGATCCTGATGATGATGATTATGTCCCTGCCACTGCAGTTGAGGCGCAAGTGCCTCCTTTTGCTTTAGCTCCGAGTCTGCCGAAGAAGAAGACACCTCGTCGGAAGTAAACTGTGAAGTTGGCCGACAAGAGAATTACCCCGGCGTCCATCAAGGTTTCACCAGGTTCCACTGAAATCGAATATTCATTCCCTCCTTATACTATTTTAGATTTTATCTCAGGAGAGGTCACTAGTTCATCTAGACCGATTACTGCTAATCCTCCTCCGTCTCCTGTTCGTGACGATCAACCCGAGTTTGATCATGATCTATTTGAGTATTCCCCTGATTCATCTTTTGATGTGCCCCTTTCTGACTTTATGTCTGCTCACAAGAAAGATAAGAAGACAAACAGGGCAGCGAAGAAGGCCGATGTTGGTCCCCATGTTGGTTCCCCCATACCAACATCGCCGCAAGCCCAGTTTGCTTCGTCTTCCAGCTCTGCCTCTGCTGATGTTGCTTCTCCTGCTCCCGCTTCGACTCCATCTAACACCTCTGATCACTCTTAGTCCTCCACTGGCACTCCCTCTCGGACCCTTGAGCTTGAAGACATGGTGCCATTTTCCGTGAGGTTTTTTACTGCCGAGGCCGAGGAATTGTTTGCTGAGTACCAGACCCGACATATGATTATTGAGCGTCGAGTCCCGATTGAGTTGTTTGAGAAGCAAAACCTGATTGCCTATTTTCAGCATAAAGGTATGTATTCCACAGTCTCCACTGCCATGACTTTTGTCCGTAATGTTGTTATGGAGTTCTATGCCAATTTGATGCCCTCCATTGTTGATTTAAATTCTGTGAATTATGGCAAAGTATTTGTGCGTGGCAAAGTGTTTAGTTTTACCCCGGATTTGATTGATGAGTTGTTTGGGACTGATCCGCATCGGTGTGATTCGACTGTGGACGACATGAATGAAGTCATTTCATTCTTGTCTGGAGGTTTGGTTCATGCTTGGTTTGAGCAGTTGTCGAGTACTCGTCTATCTTCCCTTTATTCTATTTTGCACAAAGTAGCTATTTGTAACTGGGTACCCACCAAGAACACCACATGTGTTATGCGGCCTCAGGCCCAGTTTTTATTCAAGCTTGGGAGAGGAATCAAGTTTATCTTTGGGCAGCATGTGTTCGACATTATCACCAAGTTCGCCACCACCAAGACTGCGGCCTCGTTGTGCTTTCCCTCGTTGATCTTTAGTTTTCTTGAGAATCAGGGTTTGACGCTTCATCCAGATGATGTGCTAATTGGTGAGGCTAACTGGTTTGCTTTGAGGGGCCAACATATGACAGGTGCACGGGTTATTGATCTTCCTTGGCAGGCACCTTTCCGAGCCACTATTGCTCGTGGTGTTGGGTCCGGCGTTTCCAACATTGGTCCCAACATGGTCCACATCTATGCGCAGGTTCTTCGTGCGCATGTTGCTTGGATTGATACGCAGATGACCCAGTTGCAGGCACTTCGTAGTTCTATCATGGAGACCCTTTTGCCTTCTGGTCAAAAAGGGGGAAATGATGGCGATGCGGATAAGGATGATGCTGATGAGGATGTTGTTGCTGCCGAGGCTTTGGAGAGTCTTGCTAGTGAGAAATGAAGGAAGAGGATCCGTTCTCAGAACAGGGCATTGCGGAGAATGAAGAAGCTGTTCAAGAAGCACAAGGATCGGGGTGAAGGAACTTCGACATCCCCTCGTCGTTCGAAGAGGGTACGAAGTCAATAAGTTCCTTGTGTTTTATTATATATAAATGGCAGAATGCATAATGTTGGTTTGTAATGTTGGGTTGATATTTAATAACATTGGTTGTTTTGTTTAGGGGGAGTTAGTATTTTAGGTTGAAATTATTTTGCGTCGTAGTATTTTGTCCAGAAAGGCAAAAGGGGGAGATTGTTGGGAATTTATTCTTGGCAATAATTCCTATTTTAGTTGTTTGCCTTTCTTGGGCACAAAATAAATTAGGAACTCTAGATTATGTTTCCTAGTTTATGTATAGGAATTTATTTAGTCTCCTAAATTGTGTTTAGGATTTGTTTTAATTGTTTACCAAGTTTAGGATTCTAGAATTGTCTATTTAAGACAAGAGAATACAAAGACTTGGACACACTTTGAAGAGACGCACGACATTAACGAGAAAGGAGCAGCACACGACGCACAAGCAAGGAATGAACACCAGCGATTACTTGGAGCCACTGTCCGAGATCAAGAAGTTCTTCGAAGTTGCATAACCAACAGAGAAGATCTTTTCATCAAGGCGACAAGTATTTAGTATCATGTTTTTTGATACTTTAGTTTTCATATATTACTTCATATTTTTGTATTGAACGTGAACAAGAAAGTAATATAGTTTTCGGGTTTGTACACCCAAGTTCACAAATACTTTTACTTGTGAACTTAATTTAATTTATTGTGTTCTTAAGTTTTATTTCCGCTGCATATTTTTAATTTAACTCTAGTTGATGTTGGTTTCAGTGTTGGTTAATATTGAAAGCAACATCACAAACTGATACTTATTTTAAAAACCATAGACCTTCAAATTTTACAAATATAAGTTCATAAGTTCAAATTATGCATTTTCTCATCATTTTTAAGGTAGCCGACAAAAAAAAAAAAGGACTAAAAATCCTTAAAATTTCTGGACATATTTCTAACTAACTTAATATATTTACACTGGTAACGGCTTAGTATTTCCTTTCTCCCCATTTCAATCGAGGGTAGCGATCCAAGGCTGCATACCCAGACGTAAACTAAGCTATTTTGTTTGTTTCACAATAATAATGCAGCTAAATTCACGAAATATTTCCCCTCAACAGTGATAGGTGGCCCGCCATCCGGTACCCGCGATATTAAATGAAACGAAAGCGCGATTAGGTTTTATAAGTTTTCTTTTAGCGTCGCCCCGAAAAGCAGCTCAGAAGGCTGTTGTTCGTAATTAACCGATGCTGCTACTTGTTCGGTTGCTTGAACCCCGACCCGAGATTCTTGCTGTTAAGTCCTCTCGGTCCTTATCCCACTCGTTTACCCGTAGTCAACTGCAAGCCCTTGTCTCCAGTTGCGTTGTTTCAGCCGTCGTCGCCAAATGCTCGGAACTCCGGCAAATGGTACATGCAACAACAAGTAACCACTTAGGGCAGAAATTGGGAAGAAACACAAAGTAAGTAAACCCGATAAAAAACTGAAATCGAAGACCGTCTAACCGATCGAATCTTGAAAAAGATCCAAAACCCTAGACACAGTTCGATGTCGATCGGAGATGGAGCTAGCCTCAGCAACGCCGGGAAGGGGATGACGATGACAAGTTCAGATCTCCGTTCATTGGCCCTAAACTCGCACCAAACCTGACAACCAAAATCAGCCTTCTCGGGATGGCTCAACCTACAAGCCTCCAGTAGCAACTACTGGAGAAACTAACAGCCCCATCGCGGACACCCCTCTCACGGAACCCTAATTCTGAAGAAAAAAAATGTTAGCCGGTGATGAAATTCGGTGAGTCTCGCACATACACGGACGACACATTCGCAAAAGGCACAAGACCACAAAGATTGTAAACACTTCACACACACACACACACTCTCTATTTTTGTCACAGGAGATAAGTCGAGGGTGAAGATGGAGAAAGAGACACAGTGCACAAAGAGATAGAGAGATAGAGAGAGAGATGGGAAATGGGTGCAACCTGTTAGAATAAGGTGACCAACAAGCCGACTTGTGGCTGTGGTCTGACCATTCTCTTGTAATACAATCGGTTTTTTATTCGTAATAATATCTTTTATACTTATTGGCATTCCATATCTTTTATCCCATGCTTGTTGCATAGGTATGGTCCTGATGAAGTTACTTTATTACGGTGGATTGGTCTAGCAGAACCGTGAGATAATTCAGCCACGTAATGTAACTCGTCGAACTTGTTCCTAGTCAAAGGGTTACGCCATAATGAGGATACAGGCCTTTCCCATAAAGACTAGTACTTAATGTATGTGGACCGCGTCTCATCGGTCACGGTGTCTGGACATCGACATACATAAGTAGGTGCTCATAAGATGAGTTCASTGAACTCCCTCRCCTAGAAAKCTCTAAGTGRTTCCCACTCATCGAGTAGATGATTTCTATGGTATAGCATACAACATTAATCCTTAAGACCCAGACCTCACCGTTACTTCACTAGAGGACAGGCTATGTTGTGACCTGTCTCTGTGTCTCTTAGGAGGCCAATCAAAAGGGGCAACGTTCACATAGTCGGAAATCTAGTGGGAAGTCTGTGCTTGGTAGTAGGGGATTCGGACGCATGATAAGTCATGGATGTCCTGTGTGTTCTGATGGTTGATAAATCCTCGGAGTCTCTGGCCAGAGCTAATAGTGGGGTGTTTGGAGAAATGTGTTTCTCTAAGACACACACGACCGGATTATCTTAAACCTAGAACGTACACACARTTATTGAACTAGAAAGAGGTCTCGATGAACCAATATCTCTTGTTCAATCGGGACATAGATCGCGAAGGGATCGTACTGTACATATAAGCTATATCACAAGGTTCTTGCAGGCACTTCATTTATATCTAGGGAATTATGATGCGTTGTTGCTAGGCGCCTCTCATAATTCGTTGGGTGCTGGTTTGACCAGTGATTAAGTAAAATGAATTTTATTTAATCAAGGACTCTAAGGGACGAGTTCATATAAGAACAATGTGTTGTTCGAATCACAATGTGTTGTGAACCCACGGCTAGCTTACACCTGAACCATTGAGGGTCACACCACGTGTTTCCTGATTATTGAAAAYGATAGCTAGAAATTAATTGTTAATTTTAACAAAGTTAGATATCAATATGATTGAATCTAAGGTTCGTAATTCTGATTATGAATTGAGAAAAATACGAGAAATTTATTCTGGACGAGAAAATATAATTGTTATATTTTTCGGAGGTATCGTTTGTGAGAAATGATTTAATTGCAATAGGGTTTTTGATTTATATTTGGGTCGGCCCAAATAAGTTATTGGGCTTGTGATTTAAATGATTTAATAACTTTTTTAAAGTTATTGGGCTTGTTTTAAAAAGTTGGGCCAGCCCACATTTTTTGTTGGGCTCAAGTTTAATAAAAAAAAACTTTTAGAAAATGAAGAGAAGTTTTAAAAGGAAAACACAGCACGGTTTTTTCTTAAGATTCGGCAGAAAGTTTTAAAAAAGAAAAAAGGGTTCATCAAAACCCTAGCCACCGAAACCCTTCCGTCCACCTCCAGCCGCCGTCGCACCGAAACGTTCGGTTCTCGTCGTTTTCAATCCCTCGTCGGATCTAGTGCTCCGTCGTAAGGACGTTAGGACATACAGTGTGTGACACCAATTCGTCGGAGAAGTGTCGCAGCCGCCGGACCTCCGCCTTCGTAGACGCGTCGCAGCCGCCTGGTCATCGCGCTGTACCGCGTCGCGCCACGAGCCGTCTGCCGCTGCTGTTTCGCCGGAGTTACAGCTGCTTCGCCGGGACAATAGCCTGCCAACGTGCCACTCCGAACGCCGTGCCGAAGCCGCCTACCGAACGCCACTGCCGCTGCTGCGCCGTCGCTGCCAACGCACCGCAACACTGGACCGTAGCCTCCTGCCGTTGTCGTCGCACCGCACCGCTGCTGCCCGTCGCCGGAGAGCCTGCTTTTGCTGCCAGAGCGCTGTCTCTGTCGCCTCCGCACGGGTGTCGTCTAGCCGAAGGAGACAGGCTGCTCTTCGACAGCCCCCTGGCGTGCTCCGCCGCGCTGCTACTGTGCCTCCCCGACAGCCCCGCTGCCGTAACCAGTCGTGTCGCTCCTCCTCCGCCGTGAGGTATCAAAGGCTGAACCAATATATATATATGATATATGTATGTGGGTTTGTGTAATATGTGTACTGTATATATATATATAATTATTAGAAGAGCTTGCATGATGATGTAATATGTTTATACATATATATATTTTGTTAATGTATGTGCTGTGTATGTTAATTATAAGTATGTATGGTTTTAATATATAGATATTTGCATGCGTATATGATATATATATATATATATATATATATATATATTTTATAAAATGCATGCTGTGTACATATATATTATATATGTGTACATGTGATTTGTATTTTAATATATATATGACTAATATATTAGTATATATATAATTATTATATATATGATTAATATATTAAATAGGAAATTATCATGCTCGTTTGATTTTACCAAAATCAAATTATTTCATTTGTAAAATAATTAAAAACATCGTTTGAATTAATTGAAATTTAAAATGGGCCGTCGTCAATTGAATTCGATTCAAAATTCCTTTTATTTAAAAATTTTTGTTTTCCGCTACGCGACGGCACCATCAAATCCCAACATCGCGGCCACCCCTCTCACGGAACCCTAATTCTGAAGAAAAAAAATGTTAGCCGGTGATGAAATTCGGTGAGTCTCGCACATACACGGACGACACATTCGCAAAGGCACAAGACCACAAAGATTGTAAACACTTCACACACACACACACTCTCTATTTTTTTCACAGGAGATAAGTCGAGGGTGAAGATGGAGAAAGAGACACAGTGCACAAAGAGATAGAGAGATAGAGAGAGAGATGGGAAATGGGTGCAACCAGCCGCGGGTTAAACGGGAAAATAAGACCTGTCAAATAAAGGTTGTCACTTATACAGCAGGCTTGGGTTGAGCAAAAAAAATTGATGGACCAGACAAAGAGATGTGGATGCCCAATCCACAAGTGTCACTTTGGGCCATATTACACAACTCTTCTCCGTTCTCACCATACAGTTCATTTAGCATTAAAACAAAGGCAAAGATGAATAAGTGGGAAATAAAAAAAGCTTATAAACATAAAGATTATACCCACAAAAATTAGACCAAAGATAAAATTATTCACAAGTATTTCAAAAATAAAATGAATGATGAGTAATATTAACAAATAGAAAAAAAAGAAACACTAATTGTGTATTGAGGACTAATCTAGAAATATCTTAATTTCAAACTTAGTTCTCAACCAAAAATGGGAAATAAAATGACTTAAATTCTAATTACTACTTGGTGAAGTAGCGACTATATTACTTCTCTCCATTTCAATCGAAAACGAAGTTTTTGTGGGAAGTCTAGTTTCTTTGGCAGTAACGCAGCACAATATTCTACCCAACTTATTGTCCCTTGAACAGGATGCCATTCATGGTCATCTTCAAACACATCGAAGCTTACTTCTTCAAGATCTTTTTGCCACCACCTCATTTCTTGGTCTTCTGATCTCTCCATTTGGAGAATCTTGCAAATAAACCTAGTGACTTGATTTTGTTCCTTTACGCGATCGCATCCTTTATTGGCATTCGTTGTATACTGGTAGCCTATTTTTCTTGGACGATAAAAGTGGAGTACCCACCTTCGAAGCAATTCGACTGAGGAGTTTCGCATTCCAGCATTCAAGTGGCAAATTTGGAAATCTGACCCATATCGGTAAAGTTTTTATCTCGTTGTCCCCAAACTTGAACCATTCCGTCATGAGTTTGTGTAGCAAGGTTCTCCCAAATATCGTATATGGGCCCCCAACGAGAACCAAGTCCCTGTTTCTTTCTGTCTTGAAAATGAAAATATCCATCCGTTGACGTTAGGAAATAACTCATGTCGGAACTTTCCAAGATGTCACAATCTTATCGAGCTCCACTTGCCCCGGATGTCTAGAGGGAAAGTATCTAACGAGTGCGTAGCCAAAATTATTCCCAACGTCCAAATTCTCCTCGGGGAGAATCACGATATCGTCTTCCAAATTAAGATAAAAAACGAGCTAAAAACCGACATCTGGGTCCCTGCTATTTTTTAAACGGCCAGCATACGATTTGTCATTTGCTCCCTTATCGGTCTCAGACCCTTTTGATTTTTTTTTTGTCGATTGTGTCGTTTGCAGCCCCTTGTTTTTCAGGTAAATTTCTGTGGTCCATTTCGTCGAGCACTATTCTACAAGTTTGAGTCAGTCTCGTGATGCACAACACCTTTTCTCTCTGAAAAATTTCTTTCAGGCATTTTAGTGAACACATGGTGGGCATTCGAGGTCTCAGTCTGCATATCAATGGCCGAAGTCTGAATTTTGTCCTTCACGTCCAACCCATCATCAACACCTACAATGGCGATGGGGAAAGGCATCTCCTTTTCCACCCCGTCGTCCAATCCATCCTCAATAGATTTATTAAGTGAGGGTTTAGCCAAAATACCTGAAGTTGAGTTGGCTGAAATATCTTCGAAGTGTTTCAGAGTCCTCCAATTTGCCTTGTTTTTCCCTTTCTTCGCAATGGGGAACAAACATTTTCACAGGTTGCCGGAATTTTAGAGCCAAGCTCACCGCCGCGTGTTTGACCAAAGAATTGCGGGGAGCGAAAAATTAGGTCACGAACAAGGATGACGCGAAAGAAGGCCCAGCTCCAAAATATTAAGAAAATCATCACGTATAGGAGTGAAATTTTTTCATATTCATGATCTCGTCTCTCGATTTAGGCGATATGCTTGCGTTCGAGAAGTGATTTATGATTAATTACGGGTGTACGTGAAATTGGATTTTATGTTTAATTAGGTTTTATAATTTTGGGTTTTATGAATAATTAGGGGTATTTTGTAAAATATATTTATGATTTGATGGGTGTTTTGTGATTAATAAACTTTTGGGTGTTTTGTAATAGATTAAAGATATTTGTTCAATTATTTAAAGGGAAAATAGAAAATTTTGTCCTGTAAGTTTGACCCATTTTAATTTTTGTCCTGTAAATATAGGCAGTTCTAAAATTATCCTGTATATTTAAGATCTTGGCGTTTTATGTCCTCTAATTATAGGCGGTTTGAAAATTGTCATGTATCTTAAAAAATCTTCGTGTTTTATATCCTTTGAGACCATAAAACGCGAATATTTAGGGACAAAAAATGCGAAGATTTTTTAAAATACAGGATTATTTTTGAACCGCCTATATTTAGAGGATATAAAACGTGAAGATTTTAAAAATACAGGACAATTTTCCAACCGCCTATATTTACAGGATAATATATTAAAATGGGTCAAATTTACAAGACAAAAAATACAAATTTCCCTTATTTAAATAATTAAACATTCAAAAGGGAATTGTAGACAATAACAATTTAATATTGATTTTTTTAATTAATATTATTATAATTATTTAGAACACGTGGAATTCATTCAAGGGGTACCTGTCGACAAATAAGTACGACGGGTACATGTACGTAGAAAAGCCCTACTTCCTTTTGCACCAACTTCTTGTGCTCCATTTTGGTCTCCGTCGATTACAATAGACCTAACTTCGTTAACATGAAGTATACTTTTTTAGACACTTCTCGTGCACCAATTTCTTTTTCTCTATTTCGAACTTTGTCAATTCCACTGGATTCCTGTAATTGATTTCGAGTAATCACATAGAAACTCAGCACTAACAACCTCCGAAAAAGTCTCCGAAACCCTATCCTAAATTACATTAATGTAAAAATTACTTTTTTTTGACACATCCTTGTGCACCAACTTCTCAGAATCCATTTCAAATGCCGTTAATTTCCCTATATTTCTCAAGTATTTTTGAGTCAGCACAATAAGATTTAGCCCCAACTATCTCCGAAAAAAAGTCTCTTAAACCCTAAACATAATTTTATTTGGAAAAACATCATTTTTTTGCCACTTTCTAGTGCACCAACTTCTAGTGCTCTATTTGAGTTCATCCTCAGTTTCGTTAGACTTGCGTAAATCTTTGGGATCACAATTATAAAACTCAACACCAATTGCCTCCGAAAAAGTCTCTTCCCCAACGAAAATTTCATTAATATGAAAACTGCATTTTCGCTCACTTCATGGAGCACCAAATCCAATGAATTCTTGGACGTCATTCATTTTGTTATATTCTCCATTAATATTTGGGTCACTTCAGATGATTCAATTATAATTGTCTCAAAAAAAAAGTCTCTGATATCCGACCATAATTTTGTGAACTTTAAAACAGCTTTTTTATCCGCTTTTTGTTGCACCAACTTCTTGTAATCCATTTCAGATTTGTGAAATCACTAGGATTCCTCTAATTTATTCGGGTCATCAAAGAAAAATTCAGCACCAATTGCCTCACAAGAACTCGCTGAAATCCTAACCGTAGTTTTGTAAACATGAAAACTACTTTTTGGGATACTTTCTTTTGTACCAACTTCTTGTGCTCCGTTTTGGTCTCCGTCGATTACGTTTGATTTCCTTAGTTTTTTAGGTCATCATTAAATAATCAGTACTAATTGCCCCTGAAACCATAGCTTTAGTTCTGTTAACGTGAAAACTTCTTATTTTCAAACTTTACCATGGAAAGATTTCTTCTGCTCCATTTTGAACCCCATCGATTCCGTAGGATTGCCCTAATTTATTTGGTTCAACAAAAAATAATTCATCACCAACTACCTCTAAAAATGTCTCGGAAACACTATTCCAAAAACCATTAATGTGAAAATATTTTTAATTTCCAACATAAGGTTCACCAACTTTTTGTACTCTTTCTCAGATGGCGTCAGTTCCTTGGATTCTATTAGACTAGAATTAGTCAAAGATAATTAATATCTTGTAGATACTAATTACTTATTTTTGTAACCCTTTTTGGTTGTATATATATATACTAAGTAATATATGATACATCCTCAGTTGAGGAATTCTTATCAATATAAATCCCTCACATGGTATTAGCCATTCTCGAGTAATCCCTAAATTTTCTTCTCCTCCGTTGTTCTTCATGGCCATTCCGTTATCGCCTGCCTCAGTTTTCGATTCTCCTTTAACCCTTTAAGGGATGTCTCATCTTGTTCCTATCAAATTGACATCTAAAAATTATTTGATGTGGCATGGTACTGTTCTTCCTCTCTTCACTACGCAGCACCGTTTGCCTTATGTTGACGACACTACACCAGCTTCGCCCTCCACGGATCCTTCCTACGCCACGTGGGTTCATAATGATCAAGTCGTCCGCGTCTTCCTCATGTCCACACTCACGGAAGAAACCATGGCCATTGTTATCGGTTGTACATCTTCGGCCTCTCTATGGCCGGCCTTGGCTACCGTCTATAATCAGACGTCTAAGGCTCGAGAGTTGCAGTTAAAGGATGAATTACAGCTTATAAAAAAGGCGATCGCTCAATCGTTGTATATAAAATTCTTTGTGATCAACTCGCTACAATGGGTTGTACTCTCCACGAAACTGAAAAATCCCATTGGTTTCTTCGGGGCTTAGGTGCCGAGTTTCATGCTTTCTCCACTACTCAAGTTAATCTTATGCCTCTACCCACTTATCAGGAGTTGCTTGCCAAAGTTTCAAGTCACGAACTCTTCACTCGCTCGAATCCTCAGCAAATTCATCCCAGGCCGCTTTTATGCGCATCATCACCAATGGACTTCTGGCTCCTATCGTGGTTGTGGTGGTGGATGCCGCTCTTCTGGTGGTCGGGGCTTCTCGAACTAATCCTCTGCAAACTCCGGTGGTCGACAGTCCGGTGGTCGTGGTCATGGCAGAGGAGAATTTACTCCGAAATGCCAAATTTGCATGGCCGAGGGGCATTACGCCACTGCTTGTCCGGATCATTATTCTTCGACACCTTCACAAGCTAATATTGTTGAAGCATTTAATACATCATGTTTTCTACAACCGTCATCTGTGTCTGATTGGTATGTAGACACTGGTGCGTCTACGCACGTTGCTCACTCTTCCTCAGTTCTCGACTCTACTTCTCTTTACTCAAGCAATCATCGTGTGATTGTTGATAACAGTTCCTCACTTTCTATTTCTTATATTGGCGCATGTCAAATTTCTTCAGATTTTTTTCTGTTAGATGTCTTGGTTGTGCTACACATCACTAAAAATCTATTGTCTGTCAGTAAATTAACTAACGACTTTCCTGTAAAGGTGGTATTTACTGATTCACACTTTGAAATTCAGAATTGAGAAACAGGGGTACCTCTGGCTCGAGGCATTTGTGAAAATGGTCTTTATGTTTTGCAACGTGGGCATGCGGCTCTAAAGTCTAAAGGAATAAAGTCTTCATTTGAACTATGGCATCGACGTCTTGGTCATACTGCTTTTGAGATTATTTATACTTTAAATAAACTAGGTTGCTTATCTGTAATGTTTGTGTTACCTAAGCCTGTTTCTTGTCAGTCGTGTCAGCTTGCCAAGAGCAAGAGATTGTCTTTTTCTAATAACACTAAGCGGTCTTCGCATGTGTTAAACATTATTCATTATGACTTATGGGGTCTGGCTCCTATTAAATATGTTGGTGGTTTTTCGTATTATGCTATTTTTGTTGATGATCACTCTCGTTTCACGTGGTTTTATCCGCTTCGCCTAAAGTCCGGTTTTTATGAAATATTTGTTCAATTTAAGATCTTAGTGGAAAATTTATTCTCTTATACTATTAAACATTTTCAATTGGATGGTGGAACCAAATTTACAAATAATCGCATTCAGACTCTTTTTCGCACGACTGAGATTTAACACACTATGTCTTGTCCTTATACTCCTTTTCAAAATGGGCGTGCTGAGCGTAAACATCGGCATCTTACTGAAACGGGCTTATCTATGCTTTTTCACTCATCAGTTCCAGTTCAATTTTGGTTGAAGATTTCAGTGCAGCTAGTTACATCATTAATATGTTATCCTCACCTATTTTGCAACATAAATCTCCTTACGAGGTCTTGTTTGGGTCGGTTCCAACCAATGAAGATTTCCATGTCTTTGTTGTCGTGTTTATCTGTATCTTCGTGATTATGTTGATAACAAGTTATCTCCTCGTAGCATTCCATGCATTTTTCTTGGTTACAGTAATCATCATAAGGGGTTTCTTTACATGGATCCGGCTACTTCACGAATGTATGTAACTCTCCATGCCCAATTTGATGAAGATTATTTTCCATTCTCTGAGAATAATATTGCTGCTCCACTATCTGACCTCAACTACTCGGCTTTCTTGGATGATAATCTTGCACGCACTTCTTCGCCATTGCAGCTTTCTGGTTCCTCAGTCTCATACCAGACTCATCCGGTAGCCCATCCGACGCTTCACACTGGATGGGTGGATCGGACTGCACATCTGCGGCTTCATCTGGTGCTCCTAGTCGGATGTTAGCACTGTATCATTTCGCTGAAGGCTCATTCGGCGGTACATCTAGTTCTCTGTGCCATATAGTTGTCACGGATTGTGTCTCTAAAGGTTCATCCGGCGGTCCATTCAGTCCTTCGCACCAGATAAGTGAACCGGATGATGGAAATTAGATATTTTCACACCAACAGTCTCCAGATGCTCCATCGTCACCACCTCCCGTGCCTCCTCACACACACTCTATGCGCACTCGTGATATGGGTGGTATTTTAAGCCTAAGTACCCTCCTTATATTGCTCATATTCTTCATAATGCTCTTCTTGCATCCGTTCATAATATCAAGGAGTCCAAGAGTTTCAAATCCGCTTCTCGTTTGTCGGCATAGGTCTCTACTATGGATGATGAACTATGTGCTCTTCGTTAGAATCATACTTGGGATCTCGTTCCTCGCCCCTCTGGTGAAAACATTGTTGGTTCAAAATGGGGTTTTCGAACAAAATTTTGTGCTGATGGTTTGATAGATCGCTATAAAGCTCGCCTTGTGGCTCAAGGGTTTACTTAACTTCCCGGTTTTAACTATGATCACACGTTCAGCCCTGTAGTTAAAGCGTCGACGGTTCGTGTTATTTTGTCTCTTTCTACCATCAAAGGTTGGTCTCTTCATCAGCTTGATGTTAACAATGCTTTTTTTTCATGGGGTCCTTACAAACCCTGTCTATATGGAGCAACCCCCTGTTACGCTGATCCATCCAAGCCTTCCTTTGTGTGTTGCTTAAATAAAGCTATTTATGGACTAAAATAGGCTCCTCGGGCGTGGTTTCAGTGTTTCTATGATTTTTTTAGTTCAGTTGGGCTTTATCAACTGCAAATCCAACACTTCTCTCTTTGTATA
This sequence comes from Phtheirospermum japonicum, assembly GCA_014905375.1. Lineage (NCBI taxonomy): Eukaryota > Viridiplantae > Streptophyta > Magnoliopsida > Lamiales > Orobanchaceae > Phtheirospermum > Phtheirospermum japonicum. The sequence continues at coordinate 1,217,250 of BMAC01000033.1, read as the reverse complement.
TCATGAGTGATCTACTCTACTCTATCTTTTGATATATGTTGATGATATCATTGTCACCGGCACCAACACCACTGTGGTTACTCGTCTTATTTCTAGAATTGGTCAAGAGTTTGCCATCAAGGATCTTGGTTGTCTTAATTATTTTCTTGGCCTGGAGGTTACTTATACTGCTGATGGTCTTTTTCTTGGTCAATCCAAATATGCTCGTGATATTTTGCTTCGTGCTGATATGCTTACTTCAAAACCCGTTTGTACGCCTCTTTCCCCTAGTGAAGTCCTTCGGGTGGATGGACCCGTTTTTTTGGATGCTACTCTATATAGATCCTTAATTGGCGCTTTACAATATCTGACTATTACTCGTCCTGGTCTGTCTTTTGTAGTACATATTTAGTCAATTTCAGGCTCATCCGACAGTCACACACTTTTCCGCGGTCAAATGAATTCTTCGTTACATCAAAGGTACGATTGATTTTGGAATCTGCTTCTCTCATGGTAATTCGGCTCTCTTAGCTTTCTCGGATGCTGATTGGGCTCGTTGCCTGGACACTCGTCGTTCCACATATGGTTATTCCATCTTTTTGGGTCCAAATCTTGTTTCATGGAACGCTAAGAAGCAGCCCACCGTATTGCGTTCCAACTGTGAGTCAGAATATCGAACTCTTGCTAATGCTCCCTCCGAAATTATTTAGGTTACTCTTCTTCTAAGGGAACTCCATGTTGTTCCTACATTTGTTCCGAAGCTACTCTATGACAATAAGAGTGCTATTTTCCTCTCTCAGAATCCTATTGCACACAAACGGGCTAAGCACATTGATATGGACTATCCTTTTGTACGTGAGTTGGTGTCCATCGGTTGTCTCGCTACTCAGTTCTTTCCTTCGCATCTCCAAATTGCGGATATTTTTACGAAGGCCCTTCCTCGTCCTCTTTTTGATTTTTTTTGTTCCAAACTTCGCGTTGCTTCTCATCCGCATCATTTGCTGGTGTGTGTGTTAGATTAGAATTAGTCAAAGATACATAATATCTTGTAGATACTATTTCCTTATTTTTGTAACCCTTTTTTGTTATATATATTCTGAGTAATATACGATAAATCCTCCATTGAGGAATTCTTATCAATCTAAAATCCTCACAGATTCCACTAGATTTTCTAAACAATAACACAAAAATTAAGCACCAATTGCATCCGAAAAATTATATTAAACCCTACACCTAACTTCGTTAGCATGAAAGATACTTTTGTAGACACTTCTCGTGCACCAATTTCTTTTTCTCTATTTTGGATTTTGTCAATTCCACTGGATTCCTATAATTTATTTCGAGTAATCACATAGAAACTCAGCACTAACAACCTCAGGAAAAGTCTCCGAAATCCTACCCCAAATTACATTAATGTAAAAATAACTTTTTTTGACACTTCCTTGTGCACCAACTTCTCGGACTCCATTCCAGATGCCTTTAATTTCCCTACATTTCTCAAGTATTATTGAGTCATCACAATAAAATTTAGCCCAACTACCTCTAAAAAAAAGTCTCTTAAACCCTAGACCTAATTTTATTAACGTGGAAAAACATCTTTTTTGCCACTTCTTAGTGCACCAACTTCTTGTGCTCTGTTTGAGTTCATCCTCAGTTTTGTTGGACTCGCGTAAGTTTTTGGAATCACAATTAAAAAATTCAACACCAATTGCCTCCAAAAAAAGTCTCTCCCCTAAACATAATTTCGCTAATGTGAAAACTGTATTTTCGGTCATTTCCAGGAGCACCAAAATCTAATGATTTCTTTTGTACGTCATTCATTTCGTTAGATTCTCAAAAAGTATTTGGGTCACTTCATAAGAATTCAATAATAAATGCCTCTGAAAAAGTCTCTGAAATCCGAACCATAATTCTTTTAATGTTAATAAAGCTTTTTATACACTTTCTATTGCACCAGCTTCTTGTAATCCATTTCAGATTTCATCAAATCCCTAGGACTCCTCTAATTTAATCGGGTCATCAAAGAAAAATCCAGCACCAATTGCCTCAGTAGAACTCGCTTAAATCCTAACTGTAATTTTGTTAACATTAAAACTACTTACTGGGATACTTTCTTTTGCACCAACTTCTTGTTCTCTATTTTGGACTCTATCGATTACATTTGATTTCCTTATTTTTTTTTCATGTTATCATTAAATAGTTAGTACTAATTGCCTCTGAAACCTTATCTTTAATTCCAGTAATATGAAAACTTCTTATTTTCCAACTTTACAATGGAAAATTTTCTTGTGCTCCATTTTGAACCCCGTCGATTCCATAGGATTCCCCTAATTTATTTGGTTCAACAAAAAATAATTCACCACCAACTACCTCTAAAAATGTCTTGGAAACCCTATTCCAAAAACCATTAATGTGAAAATATTATTTATTGCCAACTCTAGGTTCACCGACTTTTTGTACTATTTTTCAGATGGCATCAATCTCATTGGATTCCACTATATTTTCTGAATAATACACAAAAATTAAGCACCAAATGCATCCGTAAAAGTATATTAAACCCCAAACCTAACTTCGTTAACATGAAAGATACTTTTTTGGACACTTCTGGTGCACCAATTTCTTTTTCTCTGTTCCGGACATTGTCAATTCCATTAGATTCCTGTAATTTATTTCGAGTCATCACACAGAAACTCAACACTAACAACCTCCAAAAAAGTCTCTGAAACCCTATCACAAATTCCATTAATGTAAAAATAACTTTTTTTGTACACTTTCTTATGCACCAACTTCTCGGACTCTATTTAAGACACCGTTAACTTCCCTACATTCCACATCAAATAGATATCAAAAAATTGGATTTATTGATGAGGTTGTAAGCTTCTGTGCTTATTTATAATGTGGATTCTACACGGATCTTAGACTTCTGATCTAAGCTGCATGAGCCCTTTATTGATCCGCACCCTTTCATATTATGCTACTTTTTGCATCTTTTCACCTACTAGTACCTTTTCGCTTTTTTGCATCCTTTCATTTCATTTGCTTGCACCGAATAGAGTATTGTCTTTTCAGTTAATTCATATTCTTATAATTGGATTTGTACCATGAGATTAGACTTTATAATATCCCGACTAATTTGATTGAACACTTTAGATTTATATTCGATGCAATATAAAAAAAAAACTAAATTGTGATAGTAGGTTCAATATTGCCTAATTTTCAAATTGGCCAAGCACATGTAGTTCATCAAAAGATAGTAGGTCACATAGAATTAAAAAACTACAAATTTACAAAACCTACAAATATCCCAGCATACCATTATCCGTTCGTACATAATGTTCAACATGGGCCATGGCAACATATATCATATTCAACACATCACTACACATAATTACATAATGTAGATAAGCACACAGAGGCAGCCTATTGTGATAAGTTCACATGTCAACTATACACGAGGCTTCTGATTCCTCTACCCATGTGATCATGGGAATCTTCTAAATCACCATCATCTTTCATGTGATCGTCATCCTCCATATCGTCTTCAAGTTCAACCCAAATCGGATTGCATCTTGAATAACCATCCACATATGAATAATAATTTGGCGCCGTATTTTTTTGAATCCAAGATTATAGGCCACTTGATAATATTCTAGTCTAAAGTCCAGAAATAGCATTACATCTGAGTTTCCTATAATCATATGTAGGTGTCAACATATTGTAAAAATGCATCGATATAATATTTTGGCAAAACATAAACTCAAGAGTAGTAAAACACCAACCTTTCCTATGCTAGCTTAGTAAGTTCCATTGACCTTTACCCAATTTATGATGACATGATATTTGATTCCGGGTGATGTATTCCACTCAATGAACACATCAAATCGATCTTTGTAAAGTTAGAACTGTCGTTTGACCTTTTCAAGTGTAAAATATTTTTTGAAGTCCATTCAGCCTTTGGGTTATGAGGCCCAAAACCATATTCCACAACCCCGGCTGATGCACATTAAAGTTATTGGTAGGGTTGTTAAGTTCTCGGATGAGATAGTACTTTGCCTCCTTAGTCCAACCAATGGGCTGGTACATGTTCTTCATGACACTGTTTCGTGTGCGAGGCATTTTGTTCCAAAGACAAGTCAAAGGCATAGAATCTAAAATCACTTACAATCTAACACACAAACAACGTGACATAATCTAAACAATAAATAAATACTTATCAAACAAGTGCAAATAATACAAGCTCAAGTGAGTCAGTTTAACAGCCAAACTCACATCTGATTTAGAAAGTAAATCGTACAAATGCGTATTTGTAATCCAGATTAAAGAGCCATTAAGTTTACATGAAATAAAATATGAATGACTAGATCTAACTCTACAGACACATTACAAGTTATAGAAAGTGTTTATGACAGTCACATATTAAACTTAACATGCCTAAACAGAGGCCCACTAATATGATCTGCAAATCTAGAAGAAGAAGAAGAAGAAGAAGAAGAAGAAGAAGAAGAAGAAGAAGAAGAAGGAGAAGAAGAAGAAGAAGAAGAAGAAGAAGAAGAAGAAGAAGAAGAAGAAGAAGAAGAAGGAGAAGAAGAAGAAGCAGAAGCAGGAGAAGAAGCAGAAGCAGAAGCAAAAGCAGCAGCAGCAGCAGAAGAAGAAGAAGAAGAAGAAGAAGAAGAAGATGATGATGATGAGAAATCAGGATATAATCAGAGACACAACAAACTTTCTCTGTTCTTAAGTTGAGTTATTTCATGATCTTTAGAGTTTAACCTCCTTATCAAGTCATGAGTTATTTACTGTGCTCCAGCATAACTCGCCATCGATCTAATCAAAGAAAGAGCATTTTGTGCCTGAATTAATAACTTTATTTTTTCTAATTAAACTATAATCAAATACAGTTGACACATCTACTGAGTCGTAGTTGCATACTCAACAACTGTGGAGCCTACGCCCGGTATTATGTGGCATCCACACCATGCACAAGCCAACGGGTACATTATAGTAGCATTTTAGTGTTTCACCAGAGCTCATTTGGCTGGTCTTCCTATTCCATGTTGAGTTGTTATGTGATACTGCACATATAGGCCCCGTAATTATCTAATTTTGTTCACGTAATTTATAAAAAGGAACCATCTGACACGGAAATTTCTAGCATGTATGCCAACTTTGGGATTTTCCTGTTTTGATAGGGCAGGAATTAAAGTACCACTAAAAAAATCATAATTTGCTGACGGGCACACCCGTCAACATTTCTGGCATCAGTATTGGTATGCTGATGGGATTATCAGACCCGGCAGCAAATGTTGATGGCATGCTGACGGGTACAACCCGTCTGCACGTCCCTAGACGTAATTCGAAACTCGTCAGCAATATCAAATTATGTTGATGGCCACAATGCCGTCAGCATATTATTATTATTATTATTATTATTATTATTATTACTCGTACCTGTGTTAAAAATTAATAATCAAATACAAAATATAATTTGCATGTCCCAAAAAAAATATAATTAAATATAAAATATAATTAATTAACATATCCTATAATATATACAGTTCAAATAAAATATCAAACATAAATATTCCGTTCTTAACAAAAGTACTATGCAGAATCAGCTCGAGAACCACCTGGAGGATCAGAGGAAGGCCACCGACGTTGCGCTCTCATCGCTGCGGCAATTTCCTACATCACCTGCCGATATAGAGTCGCCTGCATCTCTTGTCATTCACGGGCAATCTCCTCGCGCATGGCCTATACCTGCTCCTAATGAGCTCGCTTGTTTTCTTGGAGCTTCTCCAGATGTGCCTGCTCGTTCATCTCTAGCTGTGTCTCGACCTGAGTCTGGAGCTCTGTGACATGGCTATATGGAGCAGAAGAGGTACTGCCTTTGGAAGTCTTCAAATCCAGAAGACCCCCTAAGCATCTCGTGCTAAATGGGTGACCCTTCTTCCCTCCAACGGTCTCTGGATAGACCTCGTCCTCGTTAAAGTCAGCAGGATCCTGTGATGAAGCACGTCTCTCCTCTAGACATCTCTGATACTCTTCCTGCATGATTGATGTATAATTTACCATCACAAAGATTTAAAACGAAATATATATATATATATATTAATTACATCTAAAAAAGTACTTACAAAAATCTGTTGCGATACAAGATCAGTGAATGTGTTGTCGGGTCTCTGGTGCATAGTCAAGAAAAGCTCGAATGCAGTGGGTTCCCTACCCATATTCTCATGATGTATACAATATTTAAATTATATTTTAATTTATCACTAATTATGAACTAATTAATTACTTATGAGTTAAATTTACAAACACGTTTAAATTTACTTACGAGCTGACTTGCATGACCAATCGTAGTTCGAGACCCTCCTCTATACTTGGCTATCCCAGTACCGGGTCCACGTGGCTCGCTCATCCTATTCCTACTCGCCTGCTCAGACTTCTTCTTATTCTCCGGCTTCTCAAACTCCACTACCCATCTCCTCCAAATGTCCTCGCCCATGCACGCGAGCACCCCCCCCCCCCCCCCCCCCCGTTCTCCACTTTCACTTCCACTCGTGGAGACGGCTGCACCACGAGTGAGCCATAGAACTGTAAAAGTTACATTGTACGACCTCCTCAGAATATAAACTCGGGTCCTAGTAATAGAGCCTCTGCAAAACAAAATAAAATAATTTAATTAATAAAAATTATCGTATATAACAAATTTCAAAAATATTATTAGTTAATTACCAAAAATCCAGGCCACCACAACTGACAATGAGAGTGGGGAATGCGCTTGCCCTTCCACCCATCGGGGTGTACACGAGCCTCGTGGATCAGCCGAAGAATCATTGGTAACTCCACCGAGTGACTGCGTAACCTAGTAAAATATAGGATTTATTAGAGCAATATACTAGAATAAAGAATTATTAGCAATAAAAATTAAATTAAAGTTACTTACCTCGAGGCGACAACATAGACCATCATCATACCAGGACGTGGTGGCATGAGGCCTCTTGATGTACTAGCAGCGGACGAGGTGGCTGGAACGGTTAGCGGAGTCCCTGCTGATAAGTCCATCATAATGAACCAGGAGAAGCACGGCCCGAACATGATGAACCAAGAGAAGGACGTGGTGGCATGAGGCCTCTAAGTGATGATGAGACGAGGATGATGAACCAAGAGAAGCACGACATGAAGATGGGCCTAGAGAAGAACGTCCATGACCTCTACCTCTCATTTAAAAAATATTAAGATTTAAGCACAATTAAAATGAGATGAATGAATTAATATAATTTTAAATTATATATGTGTGTATCAGTTTTATAATTAACCTAAACTGACACTTTCATTATCTAGGTTATCATCAAACTCATCTTCATCTGTATCTTCATCATCAGTTAGAAACTCATCTTATGTCTCCTCCTCTGCCTCATCAACAAGTTCATCCGACTTATTAATAAAAATGTCCACGTGTAATTGGAAATCTCCGTCCTCCAATTGTATTGAATTGTGCATTTTTATCTCCTCCTCTTGAAAGTATTGATTAGGTATCATAGGCTCGATAAATCTATTATCGATTTCACTTTAATTTTGCACGTTAGCAACTAATCTAGCTTATCTCGTTTCAAACTCGGATACAGATAGTAGTAAACTTGAACAGTTTGGGCATCAATTATAAATGGCTCATAGTAATTGAATCTACGCTTATAATTGACATAGACAAGATTATACTGAGGATGAACCTTTGTGCATGCGGGAGTTGGATCAAACCACTCACAATTGAACATGAGTTTGCTTTTGTAAAGCAACCCTGTATAGTACAGTCTAACAACTTCTATGAGATGATCAAAGTAATCATACTTATCTTCCCCATAGTTTGTTCCTTTTATACAGATGTCAGTGCTCGAAGTTGATCTATTTGATCCGTATGCAACTGTGTGAAATCTGTATTCATTTATCTTGCAACCATGATATGCAGTCACACATCGAGACGGACCTAATGCTAGACTCTTAATGTACTTGTCGGTGATATTGTTCAAATGATCTTATGCCTATAATGATGGAAAGTAATAAACATATAATATTTTAAGATATCGACTTAAATTGCATATATATGTCACAACTGTAAATATAATCATTTTAGAAGAACTCACATATGTATCAAACCAATCAACAAATTCACTAATGTTTGGTTGAGACTGTTTTACACCCTCCATGATATGAATAAAAAATTAAAATTATCTTAGTTTATTATATAATTAATATTTCATTAAAAAATTATAAATAATGGAATTTTGAACCTGATACACTTCACGGTTCAGTAAAACGTAAGTTCTCACCGCATCGAATTCTTCTTTGATCAAGAGTCTTTTCCCGATGCCGCGAACGTTTCACCATATTTTTAAAACACTGAAGGAACGTCATCATCATCGTATTCACTATTTTTTTCCATCATTATTATGAGGTAAATTCTTCTTTTTCGTTAAGACATAATCTTTAAAATAGTACGAACTGAAAGTTGACACCTCTTTGATAAGATATGCATTTACTATCGAGCCCTCAATGCTCAACTTATTCTTCATGTTGTCCTTCAGTTTGCGAAGAAATCTCTCAAATGGACACATCCATCTATATTGCACTGGACCTACGATTCTCGATGCGTATGCTAAGTGAACTGGCAAATGCTCCATAGAGTCAAAAAAAATTAGGCGGAAAGATCTTTTCAAGTTGACACAAAATTAGAGGAATATCACGCTCTGACTGACTCATATCATCAGTCCCAACCACTTTGCAGTTGAGGTTCTTGAAAAATAAAATAAGCTCTATGAGGGCCTTCCAGGCAGGATGGGGAAGTAGTTCTTGAAAGGCAGTTGGTATCAACCTTTGCATGTACACATGAAAGTCGTGACTCTTCATCCGAAACAATTTCAATCCTTTCATATCAACGCAGCGCCGAAGATTTGATGCATATCCATCTTGGAATTGAAGAGCTTTTATCCACTCACACAAGGTAACTTTTGATGTTATCTAATGTCTAACAAACTTTAAGATACTTTCCTGCTGTGTCTTGTTGTAGGCCGGGACATTCGTTCAGTTCATCCCTTGATTTGGGAGTGTCATTTGTCTTCCCTTGATATTTATAACCATGTTGAACACATTATCAAACATATTTTTCTCAATTTGCATAACATCTATATTATGCTGAATCCAACTTGTGCTCCAGTATGGCAAATCCAAAAATATTCTTCTTTTCCTCCAACCACTTGATTTTGCTATGCGTCCATTGACGGTCGTTGCATCTAGATCAGTAACTTCCGAAAGCCTCAAACTTTCTATCTCTGCCAAAATCTTCGTTCCTGACCGTACGCTCGGCGGTGGAGTCTCCACCTTTCTGTATTTTCAAAAATTTCTTTCATCTTTTCAAAAAGGATGACCACAATCAAGAAACTTCTGATAATTATCCAACCAAGATTGTTTCCTGCTCCACTTGAGAGTAAATGCTTCTAAACGTTCCATGCAATATGGACAAGCCGTTCTCCGAGCCGTGCTCCAACTAGACAACATGGAGTAGGCGGGGAAATCGCTAATTATCCATATGAGGGCTGCCCGCAACTGAAAATTCTATTTTTTTGAGATATCATACGAGGGTGCACCGACCGTCCACAACTGATTCAACTCAGTGATTAGAGGTTGTAGAAACACATCCACCTTATCCTTGGGGGTTTTGGGGCTTGGAACAAGAACACTCAAAAACATGTATTGCTCTTTCCTACACATCCATAGAGGCAAGTTGTATGGTGTGACTATCACCGACCATGAGAAATATTGCGCCCTTCATACTTTATGTATGGAAAAGTAAGAAAACTTCTTACTTTATGTTTGATGGGCAAAAAATCAATAGGAAATTTATTTAGTTGTATTATGCGTGTCCAGAATTAACTGAATATCCGAATTTAAAATTGATATGGAAAATTTATTATTGGTCCAGAATTGACTGAATATCAAATTAAAATTGTATGAAAATCTTATTATTTGTGAGAAAATTAAATATATAATTTTACCCATAATATTTATTTATGATGAATATTTTATTATAAAATAACGGGTATAAGATAGTATATAATAAAATAGAAAAAAATGAATAAATAAAACTTTATGATAGTATATAATAAAATATTAAACTTTTGTAAGAATATAGATTAATCAGCAAATAATATAAATGAAAAAAAAGGGTATCAAAGAATTAGTAAAACCATTTAAAGTTGGATAGTTTCTGTTTATATGGAGTTGTTTTCTATTTATATGGAAACACCGATCAAAATATCGGTCAATTACATAATATAAATAAAAAATTGGTGCTAAAAATCACTTAAACACATTAAAATTTTCTTATTCCATATAAAAAATATAGTCCAAATTAATTAGCAACGCCTATCATGTAGATCAAATAATATAAATGGAAAAAAACGGTATTAAAGAATTAGTAAAAACCACTAATTGTTAAAGTTGGATAGTTTTTTATTTGGGCAATTGCCAAATACTACTTAAGAAAAAATATTTTTGTCAAATAATTTAACCAATTATACAAAATGTCAAATAGTCCAACCATAAATATACAATTAAAAGGTTAGCCCTATTAAAAGTAATATCAATAAACAACACATCACCACCACTACTCCATTCCACCTCCCGCTGGTCACCCCCGCCGCCGCCGGAAAATTTTCTGACGAGTTTTTTTTTCCCAATTTTTTTTTTTTTTGTGTGTGTTTTTTTTGCCCATCAAACATAAAGTAAGAAGTTTTCTTACTTTTCCATACATAAAGTATGAAGGGCGCAATATTTCTCATGGTCGGTGATAGTCACACCATACAACTTGCCTCTATGGATGTGTAGGAAAGAGCAATACATG
>BMAC01000033.1:1164258-1201788 GCA_014905375.1 Phtheirospermum japonicum | reverse complement strand
TTGTAACAAGGTTAGAAATACTTAATTTATATTTCATATTTTTTCTTTATTATTATACATAATATTCTTTTATACAATTTTACATGTGTGTGCAGCTACTTTTTGTTGGTGCTGATAGCAAAGAAAATAAATATCACATGTTTACTCAGGCCCTGGATGCAGACTTGAAAAGGATGAAAATGTTTGAAACAAAAGATATATCACTGGTACGTTATTCGATATCATTATACTAATTTTCGATTTAGTTATATATATATATATATATATATATATATATATATATATATATATTTGCAGTTTTTCTTCCCCGTTCACACTGGAAACTACTCGTACGTCATGTGCTTTTCAATCAAGGTAAAGCGATTTGATATACTTGAAAGCACTGCACCAAATGACATGAATGCAAAAGCACGTAAAGAATATGCTAAGAGTTTGGCAAGACCAATTTTTAAAGTATTTACTTAGTGCATCATAATTATATTTTGTTGTTTCTGTGTCTTTGTTTTCCTAATAATAAAAATATATAATAAAATGGCTTAGGGGTGTTTTTGATTTTTTATTATGAAGCAATTTTTAATGTGTAAAATTTAAAGCATTAATGTGCACACACTGAAACATAAATGTGCATAGATTGAAAAATAAATGTGCATACACTAAAAATATAAACGTTCACACACTGAACTAAAACATAAATGTGCACAGATTGAAACATAAATGTGCACAATAATGTGAAATAATGTGCAGACATAATTCTTTAGCATTGTAATTATTTTTTTCAAATTATTTTCCTTATTATTTTTGTCCACATAAAATTCTTTTTTTATTTATTTTTTGCAGAAGGATGCGTTCTCGAGGTTTCTAAGAGGACAAAGCATAGCCCACTACGCCAATGTGGTTGCAAAACTCGAACCACACTTTCTCGAGATGCCATGTACGATGGGGGTAGAAAATACGGATTCAGGTGTTTTGGCCATGAGACATACATGGGGACTGGATTGATTGAAGGGCAACTGGATGTGTGAGATTAGAAGCGGAGATAAAAAACATGTGAATTGCATCCATAAGAAGTATTGCCATACTTTGGCATGCGCAGAGATAAACGATTTGAAGGATGTGAACATGAACATTGCGAAACAGTATCTCCCAGTTTACTTCACGACACGTGCAAAACACCATTCAGCACGGACGTGCACAAGGGAACACACTAATGTGCACAAACTAATACTGAGTTGTGCACAAAACAAATCAGACAGCAACCATATCAGACAACGACAAGAACAGATTTTTTTAAGATTTTACGACACGTGCAAAACACCATTCAGCACGGACGTGCACAAGGGAACACACTAATGTGCACAAACTAAGATTGAATTGTGCACAAAACAAATCATACAGCAACCACATCAGACGACGGCGCACAAAGATTTTTTACGACTTCACGACACGTGCAAAACACCATTCAGTACGGACGTGCACAAGGGAACACACTAATGTGCACAAACCGACACTGAATTGTGCACAATACAGACAACAATTAGTCCAAATGCACATCAGACGAGTTTGTAAATCAGATGCACTGTTATAATTAGATGAATTGACCTAATTTAAAAGAAATATTACCTGATTCGTCCAAAATCGAAGCCATTGGTGTGCAAGCAAAATCAAATCGTAGAGAACAGAAAAAAAATCGAGCAAGACCCTCCAAATCGAACCAAATCCGCCTTAAATTCTTGAAACTCGTAGAAACCAAATGAAATCGAAGAAGATCTCGTGTTCAAAATCTATAGGCGAGTTGATTTTGGATTACCCCTAAAATTGAATAGGATCGTGCCTCCAAAATCAAAACTTTTCCCCAAAATCTAATAGGATTGTGTTTGGATAAAACCTAGAATAATTTCTTTTTTGATTAAATCGAATAGGATCGCAGAGCGGGATGAATTCTTTGACTTGGTTCCTCATATATCGCAGATGGGATGCTGTGACTTGATCGAAGCAGATACGACTTTTGTTTAGGTTTCGCGGGGTGGCCCATAGTCGGTTTCGCGGGGTGGCCCAGACGGGATGCTGTGACTTGTTTAGGATTGTGGCTTTTGTTTAGGTTTTAATATGTTTGATTAAATCTAATCTATTAAATTAGATTAGTTATAATGGTTATGATTTATTCTCATTTATCACCAACGTACCTATTCTCACCGAACCCAACCCAATAAATTATTAATTAATATATAATACATTTTTTGCAAAATCCAACTCCCTGTCTCCCAGGAAAAAGATTTTTTTTGTTTTTTTATGAAAAAGTATTGGTATGGATTTGTTATCAGGCGAGTCGCCACAGATCTTGAGCAAGAGCAAACGGCGGTTCCGCTCGCTCAAGCTCGTTAGCGTCAATGACGACGACGTTTTGCCGGAGACGCCGTACGGCGTGGACTACGGCCGCCTCAGCAATGGTCTCACTTACTATGTCCGCTCCAATTCCAAGCCCAAGATGAGAGCTGCTCTCGCTCTCGCTGTTAAGGTTGGGTACGTGCGTTTTTTTATCCCACCACCTTCCTTTTGGGTTTCCCCCGTTTGCCTTTAATATTCGCGGTGTGTAAGTGTGTTTTGTTTTTGTATTTGTTTCTGTTCTTGTTTTACTGAAATTTTGTGTTTGATTAGGAATTCGAATGGGGTTTTTGGCGACCTGTGAATTCTAGTAGTTCGAATTTGAGTATTACTGTTTGTGTGCTCAGAAATCGAAAGTTTATTACTTTTCTTTCAAGAGACATGAAATATAGTGAATTAATGTGAAATTAGAGATTGATTATTAAGTATATGGCCAATGCTTCTGTCCTATGTGGTTAGAGCTTCAACTCTCCAACTTGCATTGGCATCATTATACTCAATACTACCAGCTAGATGACAGCCAACAACTAAGTAACTTGCTCTTGGGACAATCTTTGCTTGATTATTACATAGCCGAGTCAAATTGAGCTTTATATACTCTCTTCAATTTGTTTAAGAGTGACACAGTCGATAAGTAGATAATTAAGTATATTCCAAGAAAAAGAAGTAACATTTATTACAGAAATAGTATGGGTTCACTAATTGTGAAGTACATGTTTTTTGCCTCTAAATAAAAAACCTTTAGCTTTCGGATGTTGTATTTGTTATTTTGTTCATCCAGTTACATTCTCCCTAATGGCTTTACCCTCCTATGAGCTAAGACCTCATTTAATTCAACATTTGGCACTAATAATTTTTTGTTGCTGGCGAAAGATTTGGTTGCTATTGCCCATTGGAGGTTGTGTCTTCCATATTTTGTACCCATTAATTTGTAAACTATGAGACAAGAATTCTTTGACGAGTCTGTTTGAATTTTTAGAAAATAGAAAATATAATGAGTTTTTTAAGGTCCATTCCTTCCAGTCCTGTGCCCCTCAATCTTCAAATAGTGTGGCCAGTCACAAATAACTTTGAGGTTATTCGGCATGGATGTGTGTCCCTTTTTGTCACATTCTTAGATCAATGGTGAATTATTACATATAGTCTTTTGCATTTCATGGTATCACATATGATTTTCATTATAATCTCATTTCACTTTCGTGTGTGGTTATTGGCTACTTGCTTGATTGCTTCTAAGTTAATGATCCACAAAACAGCTGGACACGTGATAATTTAACTGTTGCCAGGGTCCCAACATGGATGCATAGATGTTTCATGTAGTAGGAGTAACAGAATTATAAAAGACTCCACTTTGGAAGGGAACTGGGCTGGGATATCAATTCCTTGCATTTGAGTTAAAGAGAGAGAGAGAGTTAGAGAGAGATTCTTAATCATGAGTAGCTTTATTAAAAAGTTCTGCACTTACTAATACCTTTCTTTTGAGGCTGTTGCACAAATGTGACATTTACCTGATGCTTGGTCATATGCCGGTGTAAACTAAAAAAAATATTAAATACAAGTTCTTGAATACTCAGTCACTTAATTAATTAATGCATTTACTGAGCATACCCTTTGGTTCATGGCAGTTCAGTTTTAGAAGAGGAGGAAGAGCGTGGAGTTGCTCATATAGTTGAGCATCTAGCTTTCAGTGCCACCAAGAAATACACAAACCATGATATTGTCAAATTTCTTGAAAGTATTGGGGCTGAATTTGGTGCCTGCCAAAATGCTGTTACATCAGCAGATGAAACTGTTTATGAGTTATTTGTTCCTGTTGACAAGCCTGAGCTATTATCTCAGTCCATTTCTGTTTTGGCAGAGTTCAGTTCTGAGGTAAATTTTTTTTTTATATTTACAATGTTGAGTATATTCTCTTTTCAAACAATGTCATATCTTGTGTAGTATAGGTTCGTGTATCGGCTAGTGACTTAGAAAAAGAAAGGGGAGCTGTGCTGGAAGAGTTTAGAGGAAGCAGAAATGCAAATGGAAGGATGCAGGACGCTCACTGGGTTCTCATGATGGAGGGTTCAAAAGTAAGGTCTTCTTTTTGCTGGAGTTCTCACCCACCTGTTTTCGTGCATTCAAAATCTTCAAGAAAACTAAAGACCAAAAGTATATGTATTATTGAACTAACTTTTGTGGAGGATGTTATCTCCTTTTCTGGTTTCAGTATGCTGAGCGTTTACCAATCGGACTCGAAAAGGTGATCCGCACAGTTACACCTGAGACTGTGAAGCGTTTCTATAATAAGTGGTACCATATGCAGAATATGGCTTTGATTGCTGTTGGAGATTTTCCTGACACACAGGTTAAAAGTTTGTTTATTGTTTGTTTGTTTGTTTATTTTTCCTTTTTGCATAGATCTGCAGCATCGAGTTTAATTGTTTGTTCTCTCTCCTTCCTCCATTCTTCTTTCCTGGTAGAGTGTTGTTGAGTTGATAAAGACTCACTTTGAAGATAAAACTTTGGCTCTTGATCCTCCTCTCATACCGCAGTTTACGGTCCCATCACACGAGGAGCCACGTTATTCAAGCTTTGTAGAATCTGAAGCAGCTGGGGTTAATACTTGATTCCTTATCCTTCTTTTAATAAATAAATTTCGGTTCTAGCAGCATTATCTTACTGGCAACTTAGATATCTTCAAACTAATATTACTTTGATAATGGACTTGTAACAGTCAGCAGTGATGGTCAGTTGCAATGTTCCGATGGTTGAGCTGAAAACTGTGAAGGATTATAGGAATTTACTAGCTGAATCCATGTTCTTTCATGCTTTGAACCAGAGGTTCTTTAAGTTGTCTCGTAAGAACAATCCACCCTATTTTTCATGCTCAGCTGCTGCGGATGTTCTTGTTAGTACAGTTAAGGCTTATATAATGACTTCATCATGTAAGCAAAATGGGACTACTGAAGCACTGGAATCAATGCTGATTGAGGTGTGTCTTCCATCCTGATGAGCCAACTTGTTATTTTTTCTCTACGCTTATGCATGACTTTTCAGGTTGTTCGGGTTCATGTGCATGGATTTTCTGAGCGCGAAATATCCGTTGCACGTGCTTTTTTAATGTCAGAGATTGAATCTGCCTATCTAGAGCGAGATCAAATGCAATCTAGCAACTTACGAGATGACTATATACAGGTGCCATTCCACCCCCACCCCCCACCCCCCACCCGCCCCCCCCGCCCCCGCAGTTTAAATGGCTTAACCAAAATCTTCCTCTGTTGCATTTCCTTCCTTTGCACAGCATTTTCTCCGAAATGAGCCTGTTGTTGGGATTGAATATGAAGCGCAGCTTCATAAAACTCTTCTACCCTGTGAGTATATTGTAATTCTTTCCTATTGTCTATTTCATAGTAAAGTAATCTAGTTTTATTGTTGTGCTCATGTCAATTGTAGATATATCAGCCTCTGAGGTATCCAAATATTCAGAAAACTTCCGGAATTCACTTAGCTGTGTTATAAAAACAATTGAGCCTCAAGCAGCTGCAACTGTGGATGATCTGAAAAACGTTGTTTTGAGGGTCAATTCTCTGGAAGAAGGAAGCATTGGTCTCTGGGATGATGAAAAGATTCCAGAAGAAATTGTTAGTGTAGAGCCAAATCCAGGGTAAGATTACATCCCCTATACCTATCCATTCTAGATACAAGAATTATCTAACCACAATATAATGCCCTTTTTGTGATTTATGGTGTTTGTGTAAAAACTCGGACATTGTTCTTGAACCTTCAAAGTTCATACCTTATAACCAAATTTGTAACAAAGCCATTGTTTGCACAGCAATAATGAGTAAATACCAAAAATTAATGATAGTGGAATACATATAATACGAGAGCTTTTTTTTTTCCCCCGTTTACATGTCCCTCTTAGTATATACTCTGCTATGTTCTTGGCTGAAGTAGTGTATCAATGGCAAGTTGCTAATATATTGAGGAGGTTTTGTCCCAAAATATATGAGCACAGAAGAACATGGGGTTGGCTTATAGATCTTGTTAGATTTCTGATCATACTGTTGACACCGAGACTACTCTATAAAAGTCTAGGCAAGTGCACCTACCATTTATAGCATAGCAACGTGATACCGAGTGTCATTACCACGAGGACTGTGATTACTAGTACTAACCCTATTTCTATTATTTAATTTACCAAAATGAAGATTGGAATTTTATACTACTCAAATAAAAATAACAATTGAAAAACTAAAATAAAGAAGACGAAAATTAATTTGGAGGAATATTTGGATGAGAAAATGTGTTTGAATAGAATACCTCAGACTCGCCTTGAGAAAATGAAATCAAAGAGAATAGGTAAAGATGAAATCAAACAAGAATTCACGATTCGTTCTATTCCCTATTGATATCTTGGACGACGTGTGATTTTCTCTCCAAAAGCTTCAATTCTCTCTTCTTGGTTTAGCACTCGTCGTGATGATGGTAAACAGTCGTATAGACTCCTAGGTATGATAAAATGGACCTAGGGATATGCATAGCCCATGAGAGTCCTCCCCAAGAAAAACCTTCCAAAATCACGTCCAAAATTGATAAGAAAACAAAAACGCGCAAAAAAAGTTGAAAATAGACTCTCTGAAGTTGCGACTGGCCTCCTTTTGTCTTCATAAGAATTGTTGATTTGTCTCTTGGCTTTCCATAGATGCTTGAATCACCTCAATTAGACTTCGTATGGAGAAATTTCACCTTACGCGAGGAAAATGTCATTTTGTTGTCTCTTTGCCTTTGACTGTCATGTCTCATATTTCTGCCTTTTACGAACCTTTGGCATGCTTTTGCTTCCCGTTTCACTGTCACTAAATGTTCTCTTGTGCATGACCACTATTTTGCTCCAAAATCGCGCAAATCCGTCTTTCTTCATCACACCTACAAAAGTATGACTCAAAGTGAAAAGAAAATGAAAAACACAACAATAACGACTATAGGATACAAGAAAAACACTAAACGAAACACATAAAAACTAATAAAATGAAATGACCCTTATCACATATGTATGTTACTACGCGCATATAAAACACTGAAAGCTTATTTTGTTGTGAGGTAAGATCATGGTCGTTTCTGTTGGTTTCTCCTTTAATATCCATATGATTTCCATTCTATTTCATTCGTCTTCCATAACTTTCAATTTATGTTTGCTCATCTGCTTACGATGATGGAGTTAAACCTTGTAAAACATCAAAAACAGCATTAGACGCATTGTTTAGTTTTGTTGTGAGATAAGATCATGGTCGTTTGATTTGGTTTCTCCTTTAATATCCGTATGACTTCCATTCTATTTCATTTGTCTTCCACAACTTTCAATTTATGTTTACGATGATGGATTTAAACCTTGTAAAACTTCAAGAACAGCATTAAACGCATTATTTAGTCCAGCCTTGATAGGGTCAAGGAATCGAGGATAAAATAAATAAGAAAATATAACATTAATATTGAATTGGAAAACAAAAGAGTAACAATTTAATAAGAAAATATAATATTAATATTGAATTGGAAAACAAAAGAGTAACAATTTAACAGACGCGAGCCTGTCCCAAGCGCAAGCGCTTTCTCAGGCAGTGAACTTCCTGTCCAAGCAGATATTCTGCCCTATTTTCTTTGATCTCTCGATACCGAAAAAAGACTGCAACCCTACTACTAAAATAAATAACTAACCCTAACACTAACCCTACGGGCCCAAAGCCCATAATTTATTTAAATAAGCATAATTAAATTAAATATAATAAATCGATCTCTATCATTTCCTCCACCCTCCGAAGCAGCCTTGTCCTCAAGGC
The DNA here is from genome assembly GCA_014905375.1 of Phtheirospermum japonicum. NCBI lineage: Eukaryota > Viridiplantae > Streptophyta > Magnoliopsida > Lamiales > Orobanchaceae > Phtheirospermum > Phtheirospermum japonicum. The sequence continues at coordinate 1,193,587 of BMAC01000033.1, read as the reverse complement.
TGAAGTGTGAGAAAAAACCCATGCCCCAGTGGTCAGTCTGCCCGCACGCCCTTTTGTATGACAAGACTATACGGCCTTTATAAAAAAGAGTGCCATTGATTAACGAGGGCCCCCGAGTTTCATTGCCTTCTTCTAAATCTCGGATAATTTTGCACCATTTACTCTAGGCACATCTTCTCATGCAAATTCTCCCAGTTCATCCAACGAAGGAAAATAGCGGACAACTTGCTATCATCCTCCATTCGATTAAATAAGGCATTTGCCATGGATTTGTCCATCTTGGGTGTATGATATCGGCGAGAGAGAGATAGCCGTTCAACGGTGTCATCGCCGTGAAAATAGGGAAAATTTATATGTCGGGCAGCAAAAAACGTGGCCCCGTCAGTCTGCACAACCGGCTGCTCACGGCGGGTCGGAAGAGAGGAAGCTGATTCGTCACTGACACTGAGCTTCTTACTTTGTTCGCGCAAAATTGGGTGAATCACAGGAAGAGGAACAGGTGTCGCCATGGGAGAAGAACCGGGCACCGTCACGACTGCTTTGCTGGTAGTAATCATGAGGCAGCAGTCCTTTCTCACTCACGAAGACTGAAAGCATCTCCTCCAACTTGCAACCTGATAATAAGACCTGTTTGGGTTTTGGTGATTTCCTCCCGTACATCTGCCACACCCTTCTCTATCATCTCACGTGCCTCCATTCTCGTGATCCGGCAGGTCGGACCAATTGATAGAGTCAAGGGATTGAAGAAAGAAATAAAAAATGTAATATTAATATTGAACTGGAAAACAAGAGAGTAATAATTTAACAGACGCGAGCCTGTCCCAAACGCAAGCGCTTTCTCAGGAAAGTGAACTTTTTGTCCAAGCAGCAGATATTCTGCTCTATTTTCTATGATCTCTCAATACCTAAAAAAGACTGCAACCTTACTACTTAAATAGATAAATAACCCTAACCCTAACCCTACGGGCCAAAGCCCACTAGTTATTTAAATAAGCACAATTAAATTAAATATAATAAATCAATCTCTATCAAGTCTATCATCTTCTAGTTATTTGAGTTAGACTCGAGTATCTTCTGACTTCTTGTTTCTTATATTATTATAAATGAACGGAGAAATTTTAGAAGTACTTTGGCATATTATCAGATTTATAAGTTTAGTAACTGACAACTGTTCTCAGATACTAGTTGTTGGTTATTCTTTCTTCTCTATAAATACTAGCTAGTAAGATATATGTAGTCATTCTTCTAAAAAAAAGATATATATGTAGTAATATTTCCACAATGCTGTAGAATTTTATTTTATTTTGTTATATTTCAGTCATGTGTTGCAGCAGCTTGAATATTCCTGCATTGGTGCAACTGAAATGATTCTGTCAAATGGCATCCGAGTTTGCTACAAATGCACAGACTTTTTTGATGACCAGGTAACTGTTATGTACTTGAAACAGTATTTTGGAGTTAGTGCGTTTTTGAAAGTTTGTATTAATGGATGCAATGGATATAGAATTCTATATTCGATGTTTGGATAGTACTTCAAAGCCGAAACCAATCGTGGGGTTGCGGGGTTGCATTTAAATGGAAATATACACCTTATTTGTTGGGTGCTTTATTTGAAAGGAATATTTTTTAGTTGGTAATCACAAATGATTGGTCTGAAGTTTTTTTGATTGTTGATATCTTTATTATAATTTTTTCGATCGATAATGTTTAAGCTAATTGTAGCCTAAGCAAATTCAATACATAAAATAAGGAGATCAGCAAGAAAATATTTCAGAAAAGAGTAGGAAAAAGTGCATAACTTTTATTCCTGAAATTCGGGTCGGATCGGCCTTGACCGGATCTTTTTACAAGTGTTAATTTCTTGATCACAAGCTTTCTCTCTTTAAAACTCTCCGTATTTCTCTCTCTAAAAATTGGGATCCCTTCTCTATCTCTTGGAGAGGCTATTTATAGATTTCCCATTAAAACCTAATTGGACACCTGTCACTTTTCTATTGGTTGTTAAATTTCTTTGGGAATAAGATAACCCAAACAAACCATAATCCTGATTACATTTCCACCCCCTAGTGCCAGTCTCATCTGTTTTCTTCGCCGAGTCAGTCCCAAAATACTCTTCTGGTCGGAGTGATCGAAAGGGGCTTAAATGAGTACGCCATGCACGTGTTGGGAGTGCACGTTCTGATCAGCTGGAACAGTCCTGGGCGGCATGCATCCAGCTCGGCAAGATCATGACTGGAAGGGGCTCAACTGAGCACGCCATGCACATGTCGAAAGAGCACATTCTAGTCGGCTGGAACAGTCCTGGGTGGCAACATCCAGGTCGGCATGAGACCAGGTCGGCAAGTACACGGCCGGAAGGGGCTCAACTGAGTACACAATGCACGTGTCGAAAGAGCATGTTCTGGTCGGCTGGAACAGTCCTGGGTGGCCACATCCAGGTCGTCAAGTACACGACCGGAAGTGGCTCAACTGTGCACGCCATGCACGTGTCCGAAGAGCACGTTCTGGTCGGCTGGAACGCCTCATCAGAGGATTCATTCGAGCTTAGGGTCCTGGCGGAGCCTTGTGAGACCAGGTCGGCAAGTACACGACCGGAAGGTGTTCAACTAAGCACGTCATGCACGCACATTTTGGTCGGCTGGAACAGTCCTAGGCGGCAGATGCCTAGGTCGGCATGAGTCCCCCTAAACATGTAGGGCGTACGCTGTCATCACATGTTCTGGTCGGCGTGGACCGTGCTGGTCGGCCAGTCAAAGGACACGGTCGGTCCTTGACGCGACAGTCGAGGACGTCAGTGGCCCAACAGTCGAGGTGGCGTACAGCCGAGGTTGTCAGCGGCACAGCAATCAGGGTGGCGCGGCAGCCGAGGATGTCAAGTTGTGGTACCTTTTCCTTTGTTTTCTTCGGATGATGCGACCCTTCAGGTCGGTTTGGTTTAGCTGGTTGGTTCGGTTTAATACCAGTCTAGCTGAACAGGTGGACCCAACCATCAACAGCTAATATGAATTAAGGTTCTTAAGTGACACCTTATGGTGTTATTGGATACTATTTGTGAAAAACACTATATTAACTAGATTGCACAAACTTGTGAAGCTAAGAGTTCTAGCTTTAGCTGCGTATTCCTATTCTTCTTGACCTGTGTCTTGTTCATTCTCCTTTTATAGTGAGATTCTAAATATGTTCGTACATAGAGAGGCAACTTTGAATCTGTTTGAATCTGTGTTTTCATCAACTTCTCCGAAAAGAGCATGGTCTGCTGCTGACCTAGCTTTGCCTTTTGTACTTTATTCCGAATTTCCAGGGATATCCTCGTACTTTTCATCCACTTGTATCTGTTGTCTCTGACATACATCTTTCTAGATTTTCGTTCCTCAGATATATATTTTACAGTAAACATCCCTTTCGTTCCTGTTATTCTTTCAATATGCTGTAATAAAGTTGGTGTCCTTTTTGTCATAGGAATCTTTGACTTGGTTGAGCTTATGTCATGTCATTATGCAGTCCTTGATTTTCCTCACTATGCTAAACCCGGTCTTCAGTCCTTCCCGGTCTTCTGCAGATAACTCTGTAGCTTCATGACTATCTCTTGACTGCTTTGCTGTAATGCCACTTGGTTCGTAGTGTCACTTGGGCTGTTCGCGGACTTCACACTATTAACCAGTTGCCAATACTTTTCAAAGAATACAAATCAATATAGGGGCAGCTAACCTAATACAATGTCATTATCAAAATCTAAACAAATTTTCCTAACATTTGTGAGCACTTGGTTGATGCAAAACCTATATGATTAGTTCCCATCCATTTGATTTGCTTTTATGTGGAAGAATGAGTTGGATCCGAAGATGGTTCCAGGTTGGATTAAGAGGTATAATTCTTGTGGTAGCCACTTCGCAATGTGATAAGAATGTGAAGATTAAGGTCTATTTAATAGAACAATATGCTGGTTCTTTAGTTTCCTATTCTATTTTTTGGTTTTGATTTCTCTTTTGTTTTGCATGACACATCTTGGTCTCTTAGTAATATATTCAAATTGTTCATTTGAAAAAACGGAAACCCTTATGCTTCATTTGGCATTGGCTGAAAATGATCCAAAGAATTGCATGCTTTTAAACCCATTAGGATTTTTATCCTATTACAATCTACAATGGCTTCTTGTCAAAGAAGATTCTGTAGGCAGCGTCTGATGTTAGAAAGCTAAATGTTCAGTATTAGTTGATACAAATCTCGCTTAATATTAACACCTTTTTTTAATAGGTTTTATTCACAGGTTTCTCATATGGGGGTTTATCTGAACTCCAAGAATATGAATATTTCTCGTGTTCAATGGGTCCCACTATTTCTGGTGAAATTGGTGTATTTGGTCATAGACCTTCGGTGCTTACGGATATGCTTGCTGGTAAAAGAGCTGAAGTAGGTACAAGCCTAGGAGCATATATGCGAAGCTTTTCTGGTGATTGCTCGCCTTCAGACTTGGAAACTGCATTGCAGGTTTGTTTAATTTGATGAAAATGAAATGCTTATCATGTAACCTATCTCTGTCGTTTTTCAATAGGTTTATGGTAGTGATTGTATTTTAAATCCAGATTTCCTAACAGGAAGGATTGTCTAAGTTTGTTGGTTCTACTATTTTCAGTAAGACTATGGCCAACTTCTGGATTTCTAGGGGCTGCCTCATATTCTTATTTCACTGCTTTGCTTGCTTTCTGTAGTCGGTCATTTATGCTTTAAAAGAATCAGTAGAAAATGTTTTGGTACACGATCCGAAAGAACAAGTCTTGATTTTAAATATTATGATTCTATATTTACACGGACTTATTTCAATTCAACAGTATGGTATATCCGACTCTCCAGGGCTGTTTAAGGTTTTAAACCAGTTTGATCAAATATTTCTTATTTATTAAAAAATATGTTTGATATTGCCAAGTTGCAAATAGCTATTCATGAAGATCTGATTACGAGTTATTACCGCATCAAACTAAGAGCATGCCAAACTCAATCTAAGTTAAAAATTGTTTGTCTTGAACGTAATTATATAATGATTTTTTTTTGGGAACGATTCTTCTCTAGCTCTCTATCCTCCCCTTACTCTCATTAAGTTTCATTGAAGGATGATCAGTGTGGGTGTACTTTCTGAAAGTTCTCATGTAGATTTATTTCTCGAAGAGGAGGGGAAATTAGTAATTTGACAACCTATTTTTTGGACCCAATGTTATATCGAGAGAGAACTATATTATCTATTAAGTTATGTCTATCCAACTAATATTTCCCTTTCCTTATCTGTTCTTTATCACCAGTTGGTCTATCAACTTTTTGTGACGAACCTAGAACCAGGAGAAGAAGACGTGAAAATAGTGATGCAAATGGCAGAAGAGTCTATTCGTGCTCAAGAGAGAGATCCTTACACTGCATTTGCTAACCGTGTGAGGGAGATCAATTATGGGAATTCCTATTTTTTTAGGGTAAGCTATCCATCTTTCTTGGTTATTATTTATTGGCTGTATACCTTTTGATAATAATATGTTTATTTTTTCCTTCAGCCTATTAAAATTGGTGACATACAAAAAGTTGATCCCTTCAGAGCTTGTGGATATTTTAACAATTGCTTCAAGGACCCATCAACATTTACTGTGGTCATTGTTGGGAATATTGACCCTGGCATTGCTTCCCCTCTGATACTTCAGTATTTAGTAAGTATTGTGAATTTTTCTGTAAGCTTTATGATGAATATGTCTCGTCTGTTTACAAGTTTTTTGAATTCTTTACGCAGGGAGGAATCCCAAGACCTCTAAAGCCAATTCTGAATTTCAAACGTGATGAACTCAAAGGCTTACCGTTTACTTTTCCGTCCACTGTAATTAGGTTGGTTAAGTTTTAATTCACTTTGATTCTCTTAGCAGCTAGACACGATGCTTGATAAATGATTTTCTATTCCCTGTTAGGAATAGATAAAACATTCATAGTTTACTTCTGTCTCTAATATGAAGTATGGACACTTGGCTGGGGATCACATCTAAATTTTATCCCAGACTGTCAATCCCTCAGTTCTCATTAAATTGCTAGTAGTTTTTTGTGTGTTTATCAATTCATCAATTGTTCATGCACAAATTATTCACATCTCCACCAACATGTGTGCTTGCAGAGAAGTAGTCCGAAGCCCCATGGTGCAAGCCCAGTGTTCGGTCCAACTATGCTTTCCGGTTGAGCTTAAGAATGAAAATATGGTACTAGTACACCTTCACCAAGTGGTTCAAATTGGATAGGAAATGGAGATTTGTGTACTTTGATTATGGATACATTTTTAATTGAGTAGGAAATGGGGCCTTATATTACTTTCACCTATGGAAAACATTATCTTCTGCTTCTACTTGTATCGTAGATGGAAGATGTCCACTTGACTGGATTAATGAGCAAGCTTCTGGAAACAAAGATACTACAAGTCCTCCGGTTTAAGCATGGACAGGTATGTACATGAAATCTTTGTGTGCTTTATTATAAAGTATGCAATGTATGTCGAAGCTAATGTTTCTAGGGAACAATGTAATTTGGCAGATTTACTCGGCTGGAGTTTCTGTGTTCCTTGGCGGTAACAAACCTTCAAGAGTCGGTAACATTTGTGGCGATATAAGTGTTAATTTTTCTTGTGATCCTGAAATTTCATCTGCACTGGTTGAGCTTATTCCCTGTCTCACTCATTTTTTCCAATTCCAGTTTAGTTTGTATCTTACACTGGCCTTGGATGATATCACTTGCAGGTCAATCATGCATTGGACGAAATCCTGCGACTTCAAGAGGAGGGACCATCAGAAGATGATGTTTCTGCCATTCTTCAAATTGAGCAAAGGGCCCATGAAAATGGATTGCAGGTGTACTTTTGGCAAATGCACTCCCATGATAATAATAATAATAGTATTAATATTAATAATATTTCATCCTGTTACTCTGGTAAAAATGACCAATAAGCTCTTGGATGCCTTTCTATATCACCAAAAATTAACTAGGATATTCTGAAGTTCATATATAATGACCCATATGAATTTTCTACTCCATGCTGCTCTTTGTGCTGGTTCTTGTCATTTTCCAGGAGAACTATTATTGGTTAGAGAGGGTTGTGCGCAGCTACCAGTCGAGGATTTACTCTGGTGATCTTGGCGCTTCTTTCCAGGTTTAATACATATTTCCACTTTCACTACAAATATAAATGCAACTGCTTTTATATATTGTTCCCCTTTCACAATTAATTCAATGCAACTGCTTTATTATGTTGTTCCCCTTCCAGTACTAATTAAAATGCTACTTGCTTCTAGCTGAGTTATTCTTTATGCTGAGATTCTTATTTTCCTTTAGACATCATTTGTTATAATGTTAAAAAAGTTTGTTGAGGTTGAATAAGTGTTATAAAATGAAGCTTCTATGATTGCTTATTGATATTTTCTTTGTTTTCGTTGTGTTGTCTTGTTTATAAGACCTTTTCTAATACCATTTATTATTGTCGGTGAAATCCACGGACGTGCCTTTGAATTTTTTAAAAATGGTGGAGCATGTATGGGTTATCTAGACTGGTTGGCTGCTTTAGTTTTAAAATTGTTAAATAAGCTTTAGTTTGAAAAAGGAAAATCAGAAAAAGAGACACGAAGAAGACGTCGATAGAATATGATTCTCTTATTCATCAAAAACTTTCTTTATATATGGTGTCAAATACACGTTTCCATACTACATTAAGATATCAAATACCTAAATTGTCTCTCATAAGTTACTTATCGACGAAGGTACACTAATCGTGTTTTTCCTTCAACACTACCCCTTGTTGCCAATTGCTAAGTCAAGGGGTGAAATTGTGCTATATTATTGTCTCGTTAAAACCTTGCCAAGTAACAAAACCCAATAGGAAAAAATAAAACTTGGTCAAAGGAAAAAGAAGGAAAAAGAGTGCAACACACATCACATATGTTGAGACTCCCCCTGAATTCCACACCTTTCCCTGATATGCAACACACCTAGTACATCTATCAAGCGAGCTCTGAAAGTTTCCGCTTCCTCAATTTACTTAACTTTTGAGAAAGTCCATAAGTATTGGTTGTAGAAGAATTGTGGTGATATGCTTCGTATTTTCACCTTTCATGTAGCCTACTTTAATTTGTTCGTTGCAACTTGCATTATCTTCATAACTACAAGCGAATTATTTAGTGGTAGAGTTCAATGTACTATTCTCTAAAATATGTGTGGTTATAATTTTTACCATAAATACTCACGAACTACTACATGTATTATAATGCTCTCTTTACATGGATCGAATGGGTAACCAACATCAGCAATAATATTGTGTTTTGGGGTAGAAAAAAAGCTCACATTTTATTTAGGGTTAAAAGACCCTCTGTAGTCCCAATTATATTTATGAATGGGAAAAATAAACCCACGTCAATACGTCTTTATTCCATTCCAGTGAATTGAGAAAGTAATATTTGGTCAATTGTACTATTAATAGTACAATGGTGCATATATTGTACATATGTAAGGGATTTCAACTCTCACTAGATCTCTGTCATTTCCCTGACAAAATGGATCATTTCCTTTTGTTCTTACTTTTACCAATCATAGAAGTGCTAACTTATCTATGTTTAATAGCGTGGTCATCTTTTGGATATATGCAGACTGTAGAATTCAGTATTTCACAAACTCGGGTTTTAGTTTAACGGCTTGACATGACCGAGTTTTCCCATGATTTATTATCACATAACGTCAAATATTGTGTATAACTCCATTTTAATTTAATCATGAGTAACATGTATTCATATGTCGTATAAACCTTTCTTGCAATCATAATCAAATGAAATATAATCTTTTCCAGAACCGGGTTATTTTGATGGGCCAAGATTTTAAAAAAAAATCCTATTCATGTAATCAACTAAGAAAATTAACTATACATCTCCTAGAATATCAGTGGCCAAAATTCAAATCAAGAAAATTAAAATAAATTTTTAACTGTGCTTCAAATATAAATTATATCAAACAACACATTGTAATCATAAATTCAAAGTTCCATCGTATGAAATTTAACCTACGATAATATAAAAGACAATATAAAAGAGAATAAAAATCACATGTGTTGATGAATAAATAGGATATCGAAAATACCTTGTCGGAAAGATAAGATTCTTTTTTAGGGTACGCTTTCAACTTTTTGCAATTTGGATCTGCTTCTGTCTGTGACTGTTTTCTAACAATCTAAAGCTTTAAATCCAATCTCCGCCGTCGAAACTAACCTCTGTGTCTTGAATAACATATCCGAATTTCAACTTAATCCAACGATTAGATTGTGAGTAATCAAATTTTGAATAAAAACTTACCATGCAGTTTTGAAAACAAAATTTGTTCTGTTACAAATTCATTATTGAAATTCATTATCGTATGCTCCTTAACTCAAAATCATATTTTCATCGTTCAGATTATAATTCAATAATTCATGAATCTTACTCTAAAATTTTGAACGCGATCCAACAATTAGGAACTTGGGAAATAATTTCGCAAATGTTTTGCGCAACTGGATACGAAAGTTTCTCTATTGATTTTTTGGAGACTTTGGTTTATGGTGACTATTATTTGTGGATCTCTCAATTGGTTAGAGTTGGTTAGAGTCGTGCTGCTAACTTGGAAAAATAGAAAAGGAGACACGAAGAAGACGATGGAATATGGTTCTCTTATTTATTAAAGATTCCCTTTATATAAGGAATCAAATACATGTTTCCATAATACTTTAAGATAACAAATACTTAAATTGTCCCTCATCAGTTACTTATTGACGAAGACACACTAATCGTGTTTTTCTTTAACATAGTTTTCTCATTTTAGGCAAAAAAATATCTCCATCATTTATATATGAAAAGTAACCTAATCTTATTGTGGTTCTACTAAATTCATGATTTTAGGCTGTCGCAAATTTAGTATCCCTCTTATATTCTTGGCTATGATAGTTCATGAATTTGTTATAATTTTACTTAAAACATCTTTTTGGGCCATTATTTAGTCAAAACAATTATATTTAAATTTATACATACGAGTCATTGAATAGTTGAATTTGTTATAATCTTACTTAAAACATCTTTCCGGGCCATTATTTAGTCCAACAATTATCTTTAAATTTTTATTTACGAGTCATTGAATAGTTGAATTTGTTATAATCTTAAACATCTTTTTGGGCCATTATTTAGTCAAACAATTATCTTTAAATTTATATGCACGAGTCATTGAATAGTTCATTTTAATAGAGTTTTGTCATATGCACTTGTTCACTTCGGAAAGTTTAGTGTATTGACAACTTCACTGTGGCTTGATTCTTAGCCTTCTTGCATACATGCAGATGAGATGATGTAGAGATACCACTGAGAGTTATGGAGTCTTATTCTGGAATTGAGATTTAGGATAACAACAATTGTTTTCACTCCCCATATTTTAACTATTTCTGTTTCATCACATTTATTAATTGAGGTTTGTTGCTAATGTTATGGAGTCTGGTTGAGTTCTTTTTGCATATTGTGTGCTACGAGGATATGTAATGTCACTTTCTCTATCTAAGAATAAATATACATACAGATTCAAGACGAGGGACGTACCAGAGTGAGAAATTCCTTGACACCATCAACAGCTCAATCAGCATTACAAAGGATTATACCTTTTCCCTGCAAAAAGCAATACACTTTAGTGATTCTAATGCCCCAGTCGTCCCAATTCAAGAAACTCAAATCATTCATCAGCTCCATAGATGCTAAGGTCAGTGATGTGCTATGATATTATTTCCCATTTTATGCAGGCAATTATTGAAAATGGACGCAATTGATTGCATTTTACAGTGATGCTAAGTTCTCCATTTCACCTCTCACATTTCGCATCTTGCTGCCTGCATTACCATTTTCGAGACCCGACTTTTCCAAATTCCAAAATTCTCATGTATAATCTTGTTGCAGATTTTGGTTGGTGTTGCTGGATCTGCAGTTTTGGCACTTAGTCTATGGAGATACTCTCAAAGAACAGCAAAATCCTAGTGAACAGTCGTATGTCATACGCTTATTATCTGGACTAGATTACATAATTCCAAAGATTTTGATCGGAGTCTAATTTAAATCATTATCATCATAGGTAAAAAGTTACCCAAAATTCCATGCTGACCAACATGATGCTTTCTTCACAGTAACTCTGAGCCTCGGCTCTTATGTAGATTATTGATTATTGATATATGTAGATGTAGACCGTAAATGAATTGTGTAGTTTGTTAAATTGTTCGAAATGATGCATCGTGCATGCAGATGCAGATATTTCAGAGCTAATTTCCATTAAAGTTTTATTTTGGCTGTAAGGAAGAATGCGGAGATTTTTTCTTTACTTTTTGTTATTGATAGAGAACCATTAATTGCATGGTGATGGGCATTAACTTACTGCAAAAAATATGCTGGTAATAATAAAGATTTGATTATTTTACAAAATAAAAAAAAGAGACGGGTCAACAGGTTAGAAAAAGGGTAAATATGCTGTGTTGAATGTTCATCAGCAGATCTCATTCATCATGGGATTTCTATTGTAAAACAAGGTGGTGCAAATATGTATGATAAATAAATAAAAGCGTGGTTATTGGGAAAAAACAGGATGCGCGCCTTTTAGTTCACTAAAGAAAAGGATGCAATGGAAATGGAAACTGAAACTATGGACAGTTAGAGGAGCAACTGTTAAATTTAGTAATGAATCGTGTAAGAAGACCAATTGCCAACTTCCAGCGAGGACAATTCAGTAGAGAAACATCGAGGAAGGAATTTATGTTAATGACCATTATGATAAAAATAAAACAAAATAAAATTAACAAAAGTATCTAGTCTTTATTAATTGATTGTATATAAATATTAACAAATAAAATATAATATTAGAATATAATATTTGTGGAGTAAATAGCTTCCCTAAAATTGAGTTAGTTTACTAAAAAAAGATTTTAGAAATATGAATAGTGATTAAATATACATATTTAATAAGTCCCTAATTTGAATGAAGATGGTTAAGTTATTAGGAGCAGATTTGAATTTGGTTGAAATAATTTAATGATTGATCTTGGTGTGTGTTTTTAGATTAAATTGCGTGAATAATTTTTTTCTTGGACCAAGCGTTGTGATGCCATGCTACATATACCTACCACAAATAACAATCAGAATTATTCATCATATGCCAATTTTCTTTTAAATAAAATAAAAAATACTCACCTCTTCCGTTAACCACTACAATGCATCCCAGTCGATCTCTTTGCCTTACAAAAACTCTTCATATATTGCTAGGCTCAAGTTGCATTTTCTACAACCGGGGTTACATCAATGGCTTTTATTTAAGGTTTAATAAGAGAATCATCAACAATTTGCCCAAGACATTGATTTTTGCTATCCTATCATCATTTGTAGTAGCAACCTGAAACAACATAATGTGTAATCTTGAGATTTATCAAAAAATTATTTTAACATTTGGTAGAATCTTGAGAAAGAGCCAAAATATGAATTCATATTTCAACATTCAAAATTCAATTTATTATAACTCAAATTTCAACAAATGTTTCTAGCCTAACTTGTAGTTTTCCATCAATTCAACTCATTTGATAAATAATAATGCTAAGCAGCTTTTGGCCTTCACTACAAATTTTAGAAAACTACATGTTCAATCTGATATGCACATTATTTGCACAAATCCATACCGAAATGAAAAAAATGAAATATCAATTGACATTGCAAAATCTACATATAAATCATAGAAATAGTTACACAAAACTCTAAGTGGATAAGCAAAATCTTACTTCAGCTGGACCCTTCACTAAATCGAGGCCCTCATTAGTGTGAACTTTGCCTCGTATCATCACTCAACACCAAAATATCAGCTCCGCAAATAGGACAACAAATTAAACCCACACATTATTCTTCTGAATCGTTCATAGCATTATCATCACCCTGTTCATACTCTCCGATAAGATTTATAAACAAATTGTTAAATATGGTTTCTAAAAACAGAACTGATAGGATTTTTATTTATGTCGATTATGTAGTTTAAATTTATGTTAATTGTTTTGTTTTATTTAGTGTTATTTGCCCTCCTGTACACTTGAGTTAGAATATTTAGTAAATTAATCAAGCAAATAATAAGAGTTCTTTATCTTGCTAAGTCTTTTATTAGTCTTTATCTACTTGATATCTCAAGATAATTATCTAAACCTTGTTTTATGCAACTAGAACTATTTCAAGGAAGTTGAAATATATATACCACTTGACTTTTTGATGAAAAATGAAAGGAAGTGAGGACGAGAAAAACAGAAAGCTGACTGTAGAATACTATAGAGGTCGCTCATCATTTGAGAGTTTTTCAAGATTGTGTATGATTAACCTTGGAGAAGTTTACGAGTGATTCAAGAATTTTTCATAATTTTATTAGATACAATTATTTCCTTTTGTAAAACAATTTCATTAGTTCTAGTGATATATTTTTCTGGCCTGAGTTCACGTTCTATGAATTTATTTAACTCATTGATAAAAATTATTTGAGTGTTCTTTAGCTTTTTCCAGATATACGTGGATATTAGTAAGGATGTTCCAACATCCTAACTAACATCTGTGTTCCATTTAAACTTATCCAAGTATCTGAGTCCTTCAAACCTTTCAATTGGTATAAGAGCCATCACTTGACTTGACTAAGTGCTGGTCATATTTTCTTGAAGGAAAACGATAGATAATGTCATGAATACTGCAATCCGACCTCCTGTGTTGGATGACACAAACTATGTGATCTGGAAAATAAGAATGCGTGCTTACATCAAGACAATGGATGAAAGACCGTGGCGTGCAATCTTTGTTGGCTGGGAGGCTCTCAGGCTAGAAGATCCTGATGGAGACGTTATCTTAAAAAATGAGATCGATTGGATGGCTGAGGAACTTGCTATATCTAATGTAAACACCAAAGCATCGAACGCTCTCTACTACTTTGTGGATGTATCCCCGTTCAAAATCATTTCAAATTTTCAGACTACAAAGAGGCACAGGACGCTTTACAACTCTTTTGTGAAGGTTTGAAAGGAATCCAACGAACAAAACTGAGGATGCTTGCAACTCAGTTTGAAGTACTAAGAATGGAAGAAAGCGAAACCATCACCGGATATAGTGCCAAACTCCTTGATATCGCAAACGAATGCCAATCTCTAGGCGCCTACATCTTTAATGAAAGGTTTGTGAGAAAATTCTTGCGCTTAGTGACTGAAAAGTTCAACATGAAGATAATTACCATTGAAGAAGTCAAGGAAACTTCCACCATGAGTTTTGACGAACTCGTGGGATCTCTGAAAACGTACGAGGTGGAACTAAAAATCAAATAACCAAAAGGGAGAAGTATTGCTCTAATCTCTGCTCCTACCTTTGAAGATGAAGATTTTGATCTTTCAGCCCTTGCTCATGAAGCTGAGACTGTTGAGTTGGATGAAGATGGAATTGCTTTCATCACCAGAAAGTTAAGCGATTTTTTGAAGAAGAAGACCAAGTCAAGGAAGCCTTTCAATCGACACTTCAAATCCTAATCAGAATCTACCACTCCAAGACTATTGGGTCAATCCACAAACAGGTTTCAAATAAGGGATGTGACTCCTACAGGTGTCAAGTCCGAACCACGAAATCAGTGATGGAGAACACCAAGCAAAAGAGAAACCTAATCGCCATGAGTGATGGAGAAGATGGTGAAGAATCATTAGAAATTGAAGAGTTTGCCCCCATGAATGCTTGTGTTATCTGGGATGACACTGACAACGTGAATAAGATTTGGTGTCTTAACTCGTTCACCGTTAAAGATACATATGATAATGAAGATTTTTGCGCCGCCTACGAAAGAAATTTATGAAAAATGGTTCAAAAAGTCAAGATTCTCTCTAAGGAAAATGAGAGTCTGGCATGCATGGACAAAGAATAATAAACAGTTATCTTACGTCTAGAAGCTCTTCTAACCAAACGTGAAGAAGAACTTGATAGAGTAAGGTCAGAACTCTCAACAGCTCTATTGACTCTAAAGAAACCCAACATATGCACGACCAAACTTGATGAGATCCTATCAATTGGATCCACGATCAAACACGGGATAAGTTTTGAGCCCCATGTTTTCATTAGAGAAGGTGATAAATCTTTAAGGATCTGTTTCAGTCAAGAATTTAAAAATGCCGAAGACGTACCTATGTGTGTCACCATGGCTCAGAACCAGGACACATTAGACCATTATATAAAAAACTCAAGCCAGAAAGGGCACCTGCCTCCAGAAACAAGAAAGTGCCAGAGAACATCTGCTCTAATACAAGAACTAACACTGCTCGCAAGTCCAGAATGGTGTGGGTAAGAAAGGTTAATACTCAGTGTAATATAATTTACATCTCTCTGATGTCCAGTGTTGAGGGCTCCTGGTACTTTGATAGTAGTTGCTCCAGGAACATTATAGGATCTGCTGAATACTTGACTGACATTGTCCAACACAATGGCGGTAAAGTTCAATACGGTGGTGGTGTACATTGATAGATTGTTAGGAAAGGTACCTTAAATGTTGAAGGACTGCCCAAGCTTTAGAACGTACTATTAGTGAAAGGATTGGATGTTAATCTCATTAGCATCAGCCAGCTAACAGCTGGACCATCTGCGCGTTCACCTGTGCCTGGAACTGTTGTTGCTCATGTAGTAGCTCAGACTCGTTGTATCGCTGCTCTATCGCCTGCTGAGCTTGTCTCGTGGCCTCTAACTCTCCATCTGCACCTGGATCTGCGCCTCGAGCTCCCTCATGTGAGTCCTAGTTATCCTGTTGGGAGGAGGAGGAAGAAGAAGAGCTGCCTTGGAAACCCTTCGCAGCAGCTAACTTCCCAAACAAGCTGGTGCCGTAATGTCGGTCCTTACCCGACCCAACAACGTCGAGATAAATGAGGTCAGGGTCAACCTCATTATCCGAATCTTGTGAAGAAGCACGTGCCTCATACTGACGTCGCTCGTACTCCTCCTGAAATACAGCTCATCAGTAAATTCTACATTAAAATCTAAGAACAAGTTAAAAATAAGAAAGAGACTCACATTAGTATTACTGGATCTCGCATCGATCCACATGTCATCGTGCTTTTTGTGCGTACGTACAAAGACCTGATACGTAGTGGCCGGCTCACCCGTCTCCGCTCCTGTATCTAAATAAAATTATTAGATAATTAACATTAAAAAATAAACAAATAAATAAAATATTATATTATGAAATTACTTACGATATCATAATAATAATCGACCGTAGTCATCCCAGTACCCGGTCTAGCATGCTCGCTCCTCCTGTTCTTGCTGCACTGCTCGGACCTCCTCCTGTTCTTGGGCTTATCCCACTCAACAGCCCAAGCCCTAGTTGAAATGCATGATATATAAAATGTAAATTATCTGTAATAATTAATTTTCTTTAATTTAATAAGAAAACATAGCACAATCATTTACCTCCAAACCCCCTAGTCAACGCATGTCAGTGGCTGACCACCATGAGAATCACAATACTCTTTATACTCGTTCAGTCGCTTTTCATACTTGTCTTGCATCGTATGGAGAAATGCTATCCGTATCTCCCGTAGAGTATACAGGCTCGTGTCCTAATAACAAATCTCCTACAAAACAAAATAATAATTACAATTCAATTGATACATGATTCTCAAGTTACAATAAAGATTAATAAAGTTGGACACAAAATAATAATTACCTGAAACATGTCCCACCAGAATCGACGAGTCTCCTCAGGGACTGCCTTATACTGCCACCTGGAGGGATGGAGCTCCTTCTCCATGATCTCCCGAAATATGTCGGCTAGCCTAACATCCCTGCTATGTAGCCTGTAATTGTGTTTGTGGATACAAATATAATTTAATAATAACGATTATTAATAATATAAAACTATTAATTTACTTACTTCTTCCCGGTGATATAAACAAGGTATCGTCTCTGTGGTGGGCCTAAGTCCTATCGGGATGTACCCGCATCGGACGGTGTCATGTCGGTGTGGTGGTATTTGTGGTTGGCTTTGAATGATCAGTACCAATGCCCATATAATTGTCATCGAAATCAGTCAAATGATTAGCCGACCCCATACCAGTATATATTATATATCAACCATTTTAATAAATCCAAATATAAAATAAATTAGTTAAAAAAAGAGTGTTTTACAATATGAATAATTTACATATATTTCAGCCAAACTAATCATTTGATAATCATTAATAAAAATATATAAATAAGATAAGCCATATTACAACCACACTCCCAAATTGTCCAAGTCAGTGGACAATTCGGGATTAAGTTTTGAATTCTCTATTTGATACTAAATCCCAAACGAGTCTAAGGTATATTGTTTGAGTGTAGATAGAAAGATTATATTTTGGATCGAAATTATTTTAAATCCTGTTGTTGGAGGGACGAAACCTCCACGACCGGCACTTTACACCACGTCATCACAGACGCATACATCAACCAATAAATCACATCATGTAAATAATATCTACAAAATAACATATATGTTTAAACAACACCCACGTTGCGGAGGATGTTCTCCAGGGGGACCCCCTCTCTCCTCTTCTTTTCTGCATTGTGGAGGATGTTCTCGCTCGTGCGCTCTGTTTTGCTGCAGATCGCGGCACGATCTCTCTGTTCCGGGCTGGTCGTTCGCTTTGCTTCCCGACCTGCATTCTCTAAGCCGATGATATCCTCGTTATGAGTCATGCCTCAACTCGTAATGCTAGGGCCATCTTAGATATCTTTCGTCGCTATGGGCATTTCTTCGGGCAGATTCTCAGTCCGGAGAAATCTAAGATTTACTTTGGCTCTTCGGTTACTCCTGCTGTCCTTCGTCGCATTTGTCAGGTTTCCAACTTCTCGGTGGGTTCCCTCCCTGCCTCTTATCTTGGTGTCCCTATGTTCTGTGGTAGCCCTCGTGCTACTCATCTTAGTTTGATCCTTGATAAGACTTTGGACAAGTTTGGATCTTGGAAGGGTTCCTCTATGTCTCTTGCTGGTCGCATTTGCCTAGTTAACTAGGTCATTATCAGCACCACAGTTCATTCCATGCTTATTCTTAAATGGCCGACCTCGCTTATCCGCAGATTGGAGACTGCTATTAGAAACTTCATCTGGTCGGGCGATATTTCTAAGCATAAGCGTTGTACAGTTAACTGGGCTCACTGTTACGCCCCTCGTGAGGAGGGTGGCCTCGGCATTCGCTCCGTCACCACTGCCAATTCCTCATTCCTCTTCAAGTTTGCTAATAACTTTCTTAATAAGGATTCCATGGCCTTTCGTCTCCTCCGTGAGCGCTATCTTAAAACAAATGGTTCCCCCCGTGCTCATGTCTCCTCGTCCATTTGGGGTGGCATCAGGGGTCACGTCATTAGCATTTTGGAGAATTCCCGTTGGATTCCGGGCAGTGACTCCAGAGTTAGTTTCTGGTGGGATAATTGGCTTGGTTATTCCATCTCTTCCCGCATCGGCATCCTTGAGACTTTAAAGTCTCGATTTTCCCAGACTATCGCAGATTACTTCTTCTCTGGGGTCTGGCACCTCACGCAAAACTTTCTTGTAGCCTATACAGACATAATCATTGACATCCTCTGGTTTCCCATTGTCCCGTACACCGAGGATAAGCGAGTCTGGTCCACTTCACCTTCAGGGGACATATCGGCCAAGATTGCGTATAACCATCTCCGTCAGAAGTTTCTCAAAGTTCGATGGGCAGCTGGATTTGGTCCTCTCAAATTCCTGTCCGGCGTTCTATCACTGTTTGGAAGGCAATCTTCAATCGGCTTGATGTCTTCGACGTGATCCACAGGTGGGGGTTCATTGGTCCTTCCTTTTGCTGCTTTTGATTTGAGAGTTCAGATACGGTTGATCATATTCTCACGGAATGTCGATTTGCGCGTTATATTTGGAGCTAGATCGAGGATGCTTTCGCCATCTAGCTCCCCCTTTCAGGTGGTTTTGATCATTTTTGTGTTTTTGCTATTCACTTTCATTTTAGTGTGTAGGTACTTTTCATTTGGAAAGTGGCTTTCATCTCGACGATCTGGATGATTTGGAATCTTAGGTGCAATTTCGTCCACAATGGAGTTCGTCCTTCCACCACAGAGGCTCTTATTCTCATCCGCTCCCTTATTTTAGAGTCTTTCGCCCTTGATAACGACACGATGACATATACGTTTTCGGACCTGATCTGTTTGCGCAAATTGGGTGTGCGTGGTGGCCCGCGCCTCTGCCCACCTTTACCCCTTTGTCCTGGTTGCCTCCCTCACCTGGATGGATTAAGGTGAACATGGATGGCAGTGCTCTAGGCTGTCCTGGAAATTGCGTCGCGATGGGCATTTTCCACACGTGTCGGGGCTTTGTAAAAGGCAGTTTTTCAAGACCGCTAGACCAGGGATATGCCTTTGAGGCTGATCTGGAGGCCGTGATCATTGCGGTCGAGGAGGCTGGTCAAAGAGATTGGAGACGGATTTGGCTGGAATCCGACTCGACGTATGTGGTGGAGCTTTTTGTGAAGCGTAGCCTGGATGTCCCTTGGCACTTCCTAGCTCGGTGGCGTCGGATTCTCTTTCTCACTACCTCGATCGAGTTCATGGTTTCGCATGTTTATCGAGAAGGAAATGGAGCTGCTGATGCACTCTCCAAATCTGATTCTCCTCGTTACGTCTGGTTCACGTCACCCCCAGCGTTTCTATTTGAACGATGATATTTGGGGTAAAACGGTGTACCGTTCATCATGATCCTGACATCAGTCCCTCGGATGACAGTCTAATATCGGTCCGACAGGGGACCTTGGTATTATTGCTTTTTAGGTCACGACTTGCTTGTTGCAGCCTGATCTTACTTTTAGCCGACTTGTGGCTTTTAGCGTTCTTTATCGCTTTATTCTGTTCCTTCTACAACTGGCGTGGGGAGGGTACTCTTTCCTCTACGAGGGTTTCTCCCACAAGGGTGGGTTTACCTCGAGAGGTTTTAATGAGGCCTGAACAGATGCCTTTGGTCAGGGAACAGACTTCGTGATCTTTATTTGTACAAATAATTTTCTTCTTTTTATTAATAATTTCGTACTTTATTAAAAAGAAACATCCACGTACCGATCACCACGGTATTTCAAAACCATCATCACCAATAATTTAAAATATTTTAAAACCACCATCAATTTTAAAATAATTTTGAAAACAGTTATTGGAGGGACGAAACCTCCCGGCCGGCACCGTACACCACGTCATCACCGACGTCTTCCCACACCAATCACAACATCAATCAATCACAATTAAACCATAAAAACAAACCATAACATATATTAAATTAACATAACCAATCACCACGATATTTAAAACCACCATCGCATACACTTTAAAAGATAGTTGCATAATTAGACCATAATTATATAATTATCCCTAAATCAAACTTTAATTATATAGTTATCCCTAAATTCTACCCTAATTATAAATTAAACCCTAAAGTAAAACCTAATTATAAATTAAACCCTAATTATATAAATATTCCTAAATTCAACCCCAATTGTATAACTATTCCTATATTCAAGTAATTAACCTTTAATTAAATTATAATTACATAATTAACCCCTATTTGACTTAATTACACAACAAACTCCTAATTAAACCTAATTAAGTAATTAAACTTTAATTGAAATATAATTACATAATTAACCCCTATTTGACTTAATTATACAAAAAACCCCTAATTTAATCCTATTGAGGGTAGTTAACCATAAACCCTAATCTCAAACCCTAATCCATAAATCGACAGTAAACTTTAATCTCAAACCCCAATCTCTAATCTCAAACCCTAACCCCTAATTTCAAACTCGAGTCCCTAATTCAATCCAAATTTTAACCTATAGCTAAATGAAATTTAGTTAATTAACAAAATATAATTGATAATAAACATAAATTAAAAAAGAGTTATTAGAATTAACTTTCACTGGCAGAAGGGCTGACAGCGAAGGCGGGCGAAGGCTGACGACGAAGGCGGCTGCTGGGTTGCTACGGCAGAGGGCATCTGTGGAGAGTGGCGGAGGCGGTTGTGGAGAGCGGCAACAACGAGTGGCGTCAAGGAATAGCGGCAAGGACAACGGTAGATTTGATCTTTTTTCTTTTGGTTGCAGAGTGAGCAGCAGGGGTGTCCCACTGCTGTTTTAATAAATGGGACTGGGGGCACTAATGCCCTCATAAAAACCTTCGGTAATCACCTAAGGATATTATTTCCCTCCGGTGGTTTCTCGAGAAGAATTAGCTCCCGTAGGTTTTTTTAAAATTAAAAAAAAATAAAATAGAAAAGTCGTATTTACCAATCAATACTCAATTCTCGTGGTTCTATGACATCGAGACGCACCTCGTGCCATCTTCACAAAATCACGACACTTCTTCACTCCAAGTCTCCAACCAAATAAGTTGATAGATTGTTCGTATCTTGATTGTTGGTCGAATTACGCGACACATGTATATATGCACATGCTCAGTGATATTTTTCTATCGAAACTGGGTCAAAAAACACCCCACGTGCTTAAATTGATAGGCTATGGTTTATTTTTTTTCTTTCTATTTTTTTGATTTTTTCTCAATCTTTTTAGTTTTAAAAACCGAGGGGATGCAATTCCCCTTAGGATTTCCGAGGGGGTTATATTTCCCTTCGGTAATTTTTCGAGGGGAATAGTTTCCCCTCATTTTTTCTAAATTAAAAAAAAGTTAGAAAAGTCGTATTTACCTATCAAACACCTGATTCTCATGGTTCTATGACAACGAGACGCACCTCGTGTCACCTTCACAAAATCACGCCACTTCTTTGCTTCAAGTTTCCAACCAAATAAGTTGATTGATCGATCGTATCTTGGTTGTTGGTCGAATTACACGACACGTGTTAAATACGCACATGCTTGGTGATATTTCTATCGAAACCGGGTTCAAAAACACCCCATGTACCTTAATTGATAGGATATGGTTTATTTTCTTGCCTTTTCTGTTTTTTTTTTTATTTTTCTAATTTAAAAAAAGCCGAGGGGATGTAATTCCCTTCGGGATTTTCGAGCGGAATCTATTTCCCTTCGGTAATTTTCTGAGGGGAATATGGGTTTTTTAAATTAAAAAAAAATTGAATTTTTTTTTGAAAAAAATAGAAAAGTCGTATTTACCGATCAATACTCGATTCTCATGGTTCTATGACATCGAGACGCACCTCGTGCCACCTTCACAAAATCACGATGCTTCCTTTGCTTTGCGTTTCCAACCAAACAAGTTGATCGATCGATCGTATCTTGGTTGTTGATCGAATAACACTACACGTGTAAATACGCACATGCTCAGTGATATTTCTCTAGCGAGACCGAGTGAAACCACCCCCCATGCATAAAATGATAGGATTTGTTTTGTTTTACGACTTTTCTATTTTTTTAATTTTTTTGAATATTTATTTAAAATAAAAAAAATAGAAAATGCGTATTTATTGATCAACACCCGATTCTCGTAGTTCTATGACAACGTAATGCACCCCGTGCCACCTTCAAAAAATCACGGTGCTTCTTCATTTTGCGTTTCCAACCAAACAAGTTGATCGATCGATCGATCGTATCTTGTTTGTTGGTCGAATCACACGACACGTGTAAATACGCAGATGCTCGGTGATATTTTTCTATTGAAATCGGGTCAAAAACACCCCATGTGTGTAAAATGATAGAATTTATTTTATTTTTACGCATTTTCTATTTTTTATTTTTTTTGATTTTTTATTAAAAAAAACCCCGATGGGATGTAATTCCCTTCGGTATTTTCGAGGGGAATCTATTTCCCTTTGGTATTTTTTCGAGGGGAGTTATTTAACGAAGGGAAAGTGGTTCCCCTCGATTTTTTAAATTAGAAAAAATTGAAAAAAAATAGAAAAAGTCGTATTTACCGATCAATACTCGATTTTCATGATTATAAAACACTTAATGCAAGGATTGGTGTTGGTTTGAAGTGAACAAGAGCAACAATCTTGTATGGAACATCTTCATTTTTCGCCGTTGAGATGGGATTCTTGATTATTGAGATTGTTTGCACGTTTTATTTTATAAATTATACTATGTCTAGAAAAATTATAATTGTTAGTAAATATAGAGATGTTTTGGATGGAATAAAATGTATGAGTACAAAAAACTATCATGAAATTAGAGTTATCATCCTAACCATTTATTAACATATATCATCACAATATGCATAAAGTTGTTTTCTCTTGAGACCTTTTTTTTTTTTTTTTTTTTTTTTAATTTCATCATCCTCCTTTGATAATTGACAAGACTTTTTTTATTAGTGTCAGGTACAGGAACAACCTTGTTCAGATTAAGAACTTTAACAGGAGGAATAAAAAAGCATCAGAAACCACATTCAATATAATCATTTGTAGAGTTAAATTGATTTATCATTTAAACTTAATAAACAAACTCTATTTAATATATATACATATACATATATATATATATATATATATATTATATATATATATATATATATATATATATAATAAAAAAAATAAAAAATGATTATATTTACGATATTATATATTTTTTTTATTTTTCTTCGATTTATTTTAATTTCAAAAACCCGAGGGAAAAGGTTCCCCTTGGAAATTAAGGGAAATTATTCCCTTTGGAGATTTTCGAGGGGAAATTGTTCCCTTCGGTAATTTCTAAGGGAATATATGTCCCTTCGGTATTTTCGAGGGGAAAATTCCTTCTGTAATGATACTCTCGGAAAGCCTTCGGTATTACCTTTGGTAGTTATGGAGTCAAACATTGGTGCCGTATTTCTGAAGGATTTACCGAAGGGAGTAGTAATGAAGGTAAAATTCCTCGGTAATGCTCTCAAAAATTACGAGGACAATATTTCCCTAGGTGTTCCCCTCGATAAAATACTATTTTTTGGTATTGACAAGAGTTTGTCAAAACCTAAACATATTGACTTAAAAAATCATGTTGTAAAAGAAAGAGTCCAGGGTCTTCAAGTGTCTATAGAACATATTAGTACAAACTCTATGATTGTAAACCCACTTACTAAAAATGTGCCACCTAAACTGTTTCATGGGCATGTTGCTCGTGTAGGTGTGGCTCCTTTTAATTATATATTATTATAGTTGGATTTTTTGCACTTATATGTTTGGTATTTATTTATATGTTTGATATTTATGGATGTTTTTCTCTTATGATAAGAATAAAGTACTGGTTATTGAATACTCTAAATTATAGTTGTGTTCTTTGTATTGCGATTTTACATGAAGTTATTGCGGTAATGCATAAAGTTTTGAAAGATTGAATAATTCACCTTGAGTTATAAGCGAGGACCAGTTGGATATATGCATGTTAAAGGACAACATTCAAGCAATTTTCATGTTATTATATATTTGATCAATGTCATCAATTATATTGACATTTAAACCATTTATGGGTCTAGTTATGAATAATGTGACAAAGGCCCGCTTTTATCCCATATTAATATTATTGATGGATGAGATTGTTCTAAAGATGATACTACGTATGGACAATAAAGTCTGAGATCATAAAGTTTAAGATTTATAATGTTTAGGTACAATATGTTACCCAAGTGGGAGATTGTTAGAAATTATTTATTGGGTCACATATTATTACATTGTCAATTGTATATTGTCTATTTAATGACTAATGTCATTTAAACCCCATTGAGAAAGTGATCTAATTAATTGATTAATTAATTACATATTGGGTTATGCACACTTTAGATAATTGCATGGGCTTTACGGGTAGAGACCATAAATTGGGATACCAACTTTTAAAAAATAAAAATATTTTCACTTTATTATCAAAACATACCTAAATTTTAAATTAGTTTTCAAAAATATCTAACTTATTCCAAAGATACGCTCAACTTCTATATGGTTTCTACGTTATTTCTAATTGGTTTCTATACCTAAATAATCGAACCATGCCAAAAATATGTGTTTCTATATGGTTTTCAGTTCGTTCTAATTAGTTTCTACCCTTAATAATTGAGAAATTAAACATAGCCAAAAACATGTATTTCTATATGGTTTCCATTCTGTTTCCAATTGGTTTCTATAACCTAATAATTTAGAAAGTGGATCCTGTCAAAATATGTGTTTCTATATGCCTTTTGGTTTGTTTCTAATTTTCTTTCTATATCCTAAAAATTTGAAAAGTGAATCCTACCAAAAGCATGTGTTTCAGTATAGTTTCCAGTCTATATGCAATTAGTTTTTATACCCTAATAATTGAGGGAGTGAACACTGTCGAAACATGTCTTTCTATATGGTTTCCAATTTATTTCCAATTCATTTCTATACCCTAATAATTAAGAAAGTGAACCTTGACAAAAACACATTTTTTATACGATTTCGAGTTTGTTTCCAATTAGTCTCTATACCATAGTAACTGAGAAAGTGAACTCTATCGAAACATGTGTTTCTATATGGCTTTCAGTCTGTTTCAAATTGGTTTTTATACCCTAATAATTAGGAAAGTGAACCCTGTCAAAAATATGTGTTTCTATATAGTTTCCAATTTGTTTCTTATTATATTCTATATTCTAATAATTAGGAACGTGTTTCTATATAGTTTCCAATTTGTTTCTTATTATATTCTAAAGGCATCACGAAGCGGCGGCAGTGAAGCACGATGGTAGCGGTGGCGGCGTTTCGCAACAGCGGAGGCGCGCCGCTCCGCCCCCTCTGAAAGCACCGGCGGCGACGCTCTTCTCCAGGCACGGCGAATCTCCGATCAAAAAGGAAATATATTATCCAAGGGAAATCATGGGAGTCAAGAGCCTCAGCTTCAATCTCCTTATCCTACTCTCAATCTTCTTCATCATCTTCTCAAGTGTAAGTCACTGCTATTATTAGTCAGTGCTTGAGTTTTTTCTTTTTTTTAATGCATTCAAATATTGGTTTGTGTATCAACATGACTTCAGTTTAAAACTACTCTTAATATTTCTTATTCATTTATGCAAGATAATGAACTTATTCCCTTTTTTTCTATGTTTTTTTGTACTGCATGCTACTTGGTTAATGTAGTGAAACACCACATCACAAAAATGTATCAAGAACCTGATAACAAGCAGTGGCGGTGGGCGCCGGAATCTGAGTAACAGGAATAGTTGAATGATAATTTTGTTTACATTAACAAAAATGATCTTGAACGTGTTAATAAAAAATGCAATATCGCTGATTACAATCGTAAATGCACCTGACTATTGATAATCATTTTGCATTTCTTGAATCTTGTTGTTGAATATTTTGTGCTTAAGGTTTAACATACATTGGCGACTCTTGCTTTGTAATTATACTATTAATAAATAAATAAATTTGCAGGTTGCTGAACCGGAGTGTGTGTACGGCATATACTTTCGGCGACTCTTCCGTTATATTTTTGTTTGTTTGTGTTTGTTACATTCTTGATATATATTTTTCCGTTCTTATAATTTTAAAGAGAATGCGGCCTTGACTTACAGCATATTGAATGAAAAAGGCAGAATAGTAGCCGCACGCAACCTTTATTCCATACGGAGTTGATTCTTGAAGCCGGGGTTTGTACATGTTTGTTCTTGAGGCTTGAATTGTCATTCGTTACATTTTCTCCTCTTTAGAATGCTGCAATTTTCTCGAGGCTTTGTGTAGCCTTAGTCGGCTCTACCTTTTTTTTTTACAAGTTATACGCTAAACTTGTTTGCAATTTCAGATTTTGGAATTTGGTTACTAAACTCATATTTCTTGGTGCTATTTATTTTGTATCGTGGTGCTATTTCTTCATTGCCGTGGTGCTAATATTAGTTATTTGGAGTCTCGACATAGTTTTGGCTAATTTGTTGAGGACTTTGTTGTGGAGGCTTTTTAATTTGTTGTCATATAATTTGGCTATCACTTATATACATTTTTTTTCTTTTTTGAATTGTCAACAAAATTATTATTGATATTCTAAATCCTTTTTTTTTTTCTTCATTCAAAAAAAGCAGTGCTTAGTGTAGTTCAAAAGCACTGTAAAAATATAAGAAAAAACACTCCAAATATTGCACAGTGTAGTAAAAAAAGCGCCGCAACAATATTAAAAAGCACTCCAAAAAACTAGCACTGCCAATATAAAAAAAACACTGTTGAAAACTTGTGTAGTGCTTTAAATAGTCATATACAATGCTTTTAATATTCAGATTTTTAAATTTAAATATATTTATTTATTTTTATATTTTTAAATATGCAGTATGTATCTTAAATTGTAGATCTTGAGAATGTGATTAATTTGATATATATTTCATTAAAAATGAATATAAATTTAAAAAGTTATGGTTCGTTGAAGATTTGAGTTTTATTATAAATTTTTGAATTTGTAGTTATATATCCGTTGTGCTTTCTAAAAAGCAATTTATTGCTATTCATAAACGTCGTTATATGTCCAAAATACCCTTTTTAATTATTTAATGAATTTTTTAAAATTATTACCATGTTGACATGTCATAATCTCAACCATCAAGATTATCCAATCTAATGGTCAAGATTAGTCCCTAGGTTCGCATATAATGACATGGTTCCATTTGAACCCAACCCTATATATATATAATATATATATATATATATATATATATATATATATATATATAGTATATATATATATAATATATATATAATATATGAATTGGATCAAATGAGTCCAATTATTAAAATGAGTTCGTAGGGCCAAATCTCAACCATTCAATAGGTTTAGATCTGATGGATGTAAATTGGATGGAGGATGGTTGACTAATAAATATATGTGCATTAACAAACTATTAAATGTGCAATAAAACCATTGGAAATTGTACTTCTAAATGTGCAATAACATGGGAAAAATTAAATAATTAATATATTTTTAATTCGAAATTGAAAAAATAATATATATTAAAAACAAATTGATTTTTTGAGTCGTGACGCCCTTGGGAATGGCGTCCCGCTCACATTCTAGAAGGTAGAAATACAAACCGTTCTAGAATGTGAGCGAGACACCATTCCCAAGGGCGTCCCGGACCTAAAGTGACTTTCTACTCTTTTTTGGGGCTGAAATGAAAAAAAAAATTAACATTTTCACAAAATTAATAATTTCCCCATTTACAAAAAAATCAATTTTATTAAATAATTAACAACTAAACAAGAAACGAATAAATTCGAATTTTCACATAATTAATGATTTCTCACAAAATAAATAAATTAAGATTTTTTTAACATAATTAATAATTTCATATAAATTTAATTTTTCACATAATTAAGAATTTTACAATTAAATTTGTTAATATGTCAATTGATTTATTTTGTGTAAAATTCTTAATTATGTGAAAAATCAAATTTATATGAAATTATTAATTATTTGAAAAAAGTCTTAATTTATTTATTTTGTGGAGAAATCATTAATTATGTGAAAATTCAAATTTATTCGTTTCTTGTTTAGTTGTAAATTATTTAGTAAAATTGATTTTATTTGTAACTGGAAAATTATTAATTTTGTGAAAATGTTAATTTTTTTTTCATTTCAGTCCCAAAAAGAGTAGAAAGTCACATTAGGTCCGGGACGGCTTTGGGAATGGCGTCCCGCTCACATTCTAGAATGGTTTTTATTCCTACCTCCTAGAATGTGAGCGGGGACATTAGGAATGGCTTTCCTCTCACATTCTAGAATGGTCTCTATTCCTACCTTCTAGAATGTGAGCGTGACGCCATTCCCAAGGGCGTTCGGATCTAAAAAATCAATTTGTTTTTAATATATATTATTTTTTTAATTGGAATTAAAAATATATTAATTATTTAGTTAAACCCAATAACATGCGTCTAAATGTGCAGTGAATTTCTATTTTTTATTAATTGATTTTTTATAATAATTTCAATTAAAATTTTTAAATGTACGAATTCGTTGGGAAAAATGGTATGTGTATTGTTTCTTAGGTCGTAAGGAATAATATGATGTAATTTATTTTGACAATATTTATATTTTTTGAGACTTATAAAGAGATTTCAATAGAGGAGAATTATTAATTGAGGAGAGAGAGAGAGAGAGAGGTGAGAAATATAAATGATGTAATTTATATTAGTTAATGATATTAATGTTCATTTAAATGTTATTTGGTGCATATTTAAAAAACTATTGATGCACATTTAGAAAGACGAAGATGTATTTGTCATCCAAACTAATTTATATGCATTGGATCTAACGTATTGTATGGTTGTGATTTGGTCCTACGGACTCATTATAAGAAGTGG
The DNA here is from genome assembly GCA_014905375.1 of Phtheirospermum japonicum. Taxonomy (NCBI): domain Eukaryota; kingdom Viridiplantae; phylum Streptophyta; class Magnoliopsida; order Lamiales; family Orobanchaceae; genus Phtheirospermum; species Phtheirospermum japonicum. Next base: position 1,164,272 of record BMAC01000033.1, on the reverse strand, counting down.
ACCCATTGGACCTC
>BMAC01000033.1:1127326-1155877 GCA_014905375.1 Phtheirospermum japonicum | reverse complement strand
TCTATCTATCTATCTATCTATCTATCTATCTATCTATCTATATGGGTGAGTTCAAATGAGAACCATGTCCTTATTTGCGAACCTGCGAACTAGTGTTTTTATTATATACCAGCAGTGCTTTTATTTTACAATCATAGTGTTTTATTAATATTTCTGTTATTTACACCAGCAGTGCTTTTATTATACAATCATAGTGCTTTATTAATATTTTAGTTATTTACACCAGCAGTGATTTTATTATACGATCATAGTGCTTTTAATCAAATAAGGAAATATACAAAAAAATCTTATCCATCCATTTAATTTAATCAAATGCTCAAAATTGACCTTAGGTTCACAAATAAGGACATGGTTCTCATTTGACTCTAATCCTCACTCACTCTCTCTCTCTCTCTCTATATATATATATATATATATATATATATATTATATATATATATATATATATAATATATATATATATATATATATATATATGATCATATGGGAATATATCCTTATGTGAGAAATGAGAATAAACTCTAACCACAAGATCACGTGACTTTAGTGGCCCAGATCTCGTGATATAATTAAATTTTGCGGTGGTATTTTAGTAATTATCACGTAAGTCAAAATAGATTTGTTGCCCAAGCGATTCAGAGAGAAATACGAAAGGATGTGTTAGTTTGAGTATGAGGCCTCATAGTCCCCGTGGATTTTTTGGTTTTAGACGTTGGAGAAGTGAGCAATGAAAGCCGTGAGCACACGATCATTCTTGGACGACCATTCATGGCAACCACGAATACCGTGATAAACGTGAAGAATGAGAAGTTGACGTTATCAGTTTTGGGGGAAACGGTAAATTTCTCGACCCACGACTTAAGTGTAGTTTCCCCATCCTCTTTTCAAGCCGATTGTGCGATGATTGACCAAATTGAAGAAATGGTTGAGGAGGCTTGCGAAGGAGTTGAGGATGAGGTCGTCGAGGACGACGAGTGGTTAAAGTTTCTATCGAATGGGGTGAAAGAGATATTCGAGAGAGCAAGTGTGGAACCGGTCATTACATCAAAGCCGGAGCTTAAGACCCATCCGAGGCATCTCAAGTATGTTTACTTGGGAGAAGAAGAAGCAAAACCCGTGACCAACCTCAACAAGCTTTTCGCGAAGAACGAGGCTCGATTGATCATAGAGAAAAAAGGACTTTGAGGATTTGCCCTCAGCAGAATCTTAATCAATGAAGGATAGTCGAGCGAATGACTTTAAACAAACGCGCTACGTGGGAGGCAACCCACGACTTTCTTAACCCCCTTTCTTATTTCTCTTTTGATTTTGTGTACGTTCTTTCTCTATTGATCTTTAACTCATGTTTTTCTTTCTTTTCGGTTTTTGTAGGAGCATTCATGTGGGTTTGGGAATTAAGGAAATCAAAATTGGGATATTGGCTGCTGCAGAGTAGTCGATCGACTGAAAGGGCCCGAATCGACTGAAGAACAGTAGCTTTCGAGGTTTGCAAGGATCAGTCGATTGACTGGCCCGCAGTCGATCGACTGGTTTTCGATCGACTGACCCATCGACTGAATATGGTGAAATCGACTGGCGGACAGAAGCTTTCGAGTTTTGCAAGGAGCAGTCAATCGATAGAAACTCAGTCGATCGACTGCCCCACTGATGCGGACCCCGCTGGACCATTATAAGAGCAGTCGGTTTTGGCTTATTTTCTCCCAACCCAGTCGGCACAAGAGAAGAAGAAAAGAAAAAAAGGAGCAAGAAAATTATATATAAAAAAAGAGAGAGAAACGGAGTCGATCGACAACCAACCCAACAAGCGATCTTCTTCCTTCTTCCACCTAATTGCGCGGGAAATTTTATTAATTTCCCCCATTTTCAACACTAGGAGTTTGGGGTGGGGGTGCAATTCGGTCTTTGATTCTAAATCCGACCCATCTATTGAGGTAGTTCGCTAGAACCAATTCCTTGAAGCTTGAGTTTGGGGTGGCGTGGATTCAGATTCTCTTTAAATTCTTTGTTCACAACCTATGCCCACCACGTGTTGGATGAAATGCCTTAATGAACAATTTTGATTAAAATTCCCTCGTTTTTACGTTGTGTTCATTCCTTTTGATTCCCGGAATCCTTTAACTAAATTCTCGTATTCTCCTCGTCAACATTTCCATGACCGACTATTTCGATGATGATGTACCATATCCCAACCTCGCCCATAATTACGGCACCCCCTTTTGATTCCTTGTTCACAACCTATGCCCACCATGTGTTGGATGAAATGCCTCAATGAACAATTTTGATTGAAATTCCCTCGTTTTTACGTTGTGTTCGTTCCTTTTGATTCCCAGAATCCTTTAAATAAATTCTCGTATTCTCCTCGCCAACATTTCCATGACCGACTATTCCGATGAAGATGTCCCATATCCCAACCTCGCCCACAATTACGGTGCCCCCTTCCCCATTCATTCCGAAGCCGAGGGGGAACTTTTTCAAAGCCTTTCCCAATGAAACCTCGCCCTTCCGCGCTTCGTCAACCTTGGGCACCTACACGAGTGGGTAGAAAACGGGGACTACCAGGGCTTTTGGACACGAATGCTCCAATATATTGATGCCTTGAGCGGGCATCAATTCGCATCTCTCTGGGCACCGGCTTACCGAGAACTGATGCTCGATTCTTTATCGACTTACTGGGGTTGCGAGGGCGGGGAGTTCACAAATCGGTTTGGAGGAGTCGAATGCCAGATCACCCGCGACGTGCTTCAAGTGGTGCTCGGGCTAGATTGTCAAGTATTGTGGGACGAGCGGCTTAGCGAATTTGCCCTAAATCCATTTTGGGCAATTATCACGGGCGAACGTGGTACTCCACGTTTTCAGGCCTCGACAATCACCGACTTGGTGTTTCTAGGGGCTTACAAGTTCTTCGCCCATGTATTGATGGGCAAACACGAGAGAACTAACCTCACCCAGGATGAGGTTTACATGCTTTGGTGTCTGCACAGCGGGCATCGATTCACCATTTATCCCTTGCTCGCCCGACATTTTGGTTTTGACCCCGAGGCGGCTAATCTTGAACGGATCGAGCCATTGGAGTTGGTGTGGAAGATGCCCGAACTCCTGGCGAACCCATGATGCCCCCGCCGCCACGGCCACGAGGGAGAGGGAAATGAGGAGGAGAACGATTATGCACGGCGTCAAAATGAAGGCGTCGAGCCCGAAGAAGCCCTGAACATCGGTTCGGGAGCACAACTCGATGCAAGCACGAGTCATGCGGCAATACCGCATCACGAGGGATGCCCGAGCACCGGCCCGGGTCCCGACATGGGTTGGCATGAGTTCTAACGCCAAGTGTTTGCACAATTCGACCGGCTCGACGCCGGCATGGAGGAGTTATAAGCGAGGCAAGCAAGGAATGACCGTGCCCACCGAGCTATCCAAATCCGCCTCATCTTGATGGAGCGCCGGTTGCGTCGAGAAGTAGAGGAATAGGACGAGGAGGCCGCCCTCAACCCCGAAGACGACGACGACAATGAGAAGAAGAAAAAGACGAGGAGGAGGAGGACGAGAACGAGGACGCAAACCTCCAACCCTGACGTAGGGGACGTCATTAATTCTCCCATTATGCTTTTATTTTATTTTATTTTGTTTTCATAAAACTTGGACGTTATTTTCGTTTGTTTAATTTTGATTCGATTATGTTCTTGTATTTCTTATCTAACTCTTGAAAAATCCAAAATAAAATAAAAAAAAAAATAATACAAAATATCTTTAGTACTTTTGTATATAGTGTGTTTTTGATGTTCATATAAAAATCTAAACAAAATAGAAATATCGAAAACCAAAAAAAATAAAAAATAAATAAATAAATAAATAAATATATACAAATAGTAACAATAATGAAAAAAAAAATAAAAAAATGAGATTTTCACTTTTTGTAAATAGTTTGTTTTTACAACCCCCCGTTTGTCATTCTTTGTAGATAGCTTGCCTCGACTCCCGGAAGAGGACTTATGCACGAACGAATTGTCATCACGAGCGCAAAACAGGGGCGTTTTGTTTTCCCTTACACTTTTTACCGTTTTATTTCTTAATTTGCAATGAGGACATTGCTAGATTTTAAGTGTGGGGTGGTTAGAGTTCGCCTTAGGTTTTTAAGATTATTTGTATGCTTGCTTGTGATAATTTGAGAAGTATGTATGTTATATTGTTTGGAACCTTGGCGAAGTGACGTGGTTTTGATGATTTGATTAGGAAGTTTAGAACTTCAATCGGATTTAGAGTACTTAGGTAATTTGATATGTTGGAAACTTTGTTCGCCTTTAGCTTCGTGCTATCCTTGTGCTCAATATAGAACTAGTGCCTCTCTAGCCTCATCATCGAACAATTTCTATAGGATTTTTGCTTTGTATTTTGGAGTCGTCAATTGCTCTATATGCTCGATAGAGAATATTGTAAGTTGCTAGTAGCAACRAGTGATCRGAGCCGTTGAATTCTCCTTGTATTGTATATACCAAAAAAAAAAAAAAAAAAAAAAAGAAAATAGAAGAAAATGAAAAAAAATGATGAATAAGCAAGGATACGTTATAAATCCTTGAAGTTATTATGTAATAACCGTGCAACCTTTGCACATTTCTTTTTCCCTTTTTAGATTTTTTTTTTGTCAAAGAGAGTCATAGATGATTAAGGCTAGTAGAGAGCCGATCAATGGTTCGAGTGTGTATAGACCTTAGCCGGGGCAAGGACGAGGGGACCGACTTGGAGGGTTACCTTGTACTTTTAGGTTCCGGAAGTTGATATAAACTTTTCTTGTCAATGCATTTTGTCGTCACTTTTGATCGAGCTAACGAGCATTGTAGCATGCGACGTCTCGAATTAGGTTTTTGTGCATTACTTAAGATCATCCGGGGTTAGTTTTTTAATTCTAGATTTAATTTTACTTGAGGACAAGCAATCATTCTAAGTGTGGGGTGGTTGATTTGCACGTTTTTGTAAGTGTTTTTGTTAACTTTGTGTCGTGTTTACGTGTGTTTCGCTTGCATTGATGGGTATTAAGAGTCGTTTAGGCCTTGTTTGGTCTATGACTGTGAATACCAGGATTGGGATTCTAAATCTCAATCCTCGTTCTTTCTACGACTCAAATTTCCAACGCACAACCAACAATTTCTTATATCTAACCCCACACTCATCTCTTTTATCACATCATTCATTATATTTAAAAAATTAAATATTACTAAATATAATATAATAATATATTATCATCCACTTTTGAGACATGATCTGACATCAAACAAAATATAAAAACACATTACCATCCACTTTCCAGACATGATTTGACATCTACAGTAAAAAGTAAAAGATTCTGAATCCTATAACAAACAAAGACTCTTACTATTTACAGAATTATGAATACTCAAGATTCTGAATACCAGAATTCAGAATCCCAACGAAGCCTAGTCCAAACAACCCCTTAGGCTTTATTTTGTATTTCAAGGTTTTTGTATCATTTGCGCGGGTTTTATTATATTTTTGTAGCTTTTCACTCGTTTTTATACTTTTGGCCTTAGGATGACCAAGTGGGGCCCGTGCACGTTTGGGTGCACTCCACTCAACTCAGATTGGAATGGACAATCAAAGGAACATAGCGCGAACGAGGAGAGACAACCAGTGAACGTGGGAGCGGGAATGGGAAATCGAGCCAGGAGCAGCCATGCCAGTCGATCGACTGGACTTGTAGTCGATCGACTGCAAGTCCAGTCGATCGACTGAAAGTCCAGTCGATCGAATGACAAAGCACGAATCGACTGCTCGGCAGTAAGTTTTGCCGGAGGATGAAGCAGTAGATCGACAGGGTTTCCGTCGATCGACTGCCTGTTGATCGACTGCGACGCAGGAAATTTTGTGGTTTTGACCCGTTTCGACAATTTTTCCCCTTCGTCCATGTATATATACCCAATACCTCTCTCCACCAAAGCTTATCCTCCCTTGGTTGATTTTTAACCCCTTTCAATCTCTTCCAAGATATTTACTATTCCATTGCTTCTCAAGCTTTAAACCCCAGTTCAATTCTTAGTTAGTTTAAGCTTAGTTAGTTTTAGTAGTTGGATTACCATTAGCAAGTAGTAGGAGAAGGTTGTATTTCATTTTGAGTGAAGTTTTTGTTGAAGTTATTGACATTTTGAAGATTGTAAGCTATAGACCTTGAAGTTTCTTTGGAGAAAAATTGGTAATAATATTTCCTCTTTATGTAGTGTGTTATGTTCATGTTGTTGTAATTGCTTTGTTGTTGGTTATTTGACTTGTAGGTTTTGTTGTCTTTCCTTGCATTTTCAATTTCCATTTTCATCCTCAAGCTTTTTCTTTTTATATTGGCATAAAACTCCATTGTAGCATGTCATGAAACTTTTTACCCAATTTGTTCAAACAAGCATTTGGTTTTGAAAGTTGTATGGAACTTTCCCTTTTAAATTATTTGACTTCAACTCATTTAATGCCCTTTGACCTCTTCTAGTTTCAAAACTTTTATTTTCCCTCCAATTTCTCTTTCATTTACAAGCTTTATTTAGTTTAGTTGTTTTAAGTTTATTAAAGGTTTTTAATTAGGTTTAATTAGTTTTATTAAAGTTAATTACTTTCAAGCAAGTTTTAATTAGTGTTTTCAAGCCTTCATTTTAATTCAAGTATTAGCATTAAAAACTCAAACCCAAATCAATGACTTATTGCTTTCTTAGGAGTAGATTAGTATAATTAAGATTAACAAGAGATTAAGTAAAAACACCGATCGGCGATTATATCTATTCTCGAGAGATACAACTCGGAAAAACTTACCACTCTACAATTGACTCCATACTATTGCGGAGATGATTTCTTAGAGTGCTAAGAAATCCTCGATCACACGCTACACCAAATTGGTTGCAAAATTTGAACCACACTTTTTACAGATGCAATGCAAATCAAGTGTAGAAACTGCAGACTAGGGTGTTTTCACCATGAGGCATATGGAGACATATATTGGGGCTGGAGTGAAAGGCAACTGGGTTTGTGGGATTAAGGCAGGAGACAAAAATTGTTAAGTTGTAGTCACAAGAAGTATTGTGACTCCTTAGCATGGTGATTGATGAACGAGTTGAGAATGTAAACGTGAAAATTGCAAAGGACTATCTCACAATTTACGAGACCAATAAAACTGAATGGAAATCTGAGTTGAAGAAATGATTTACATGTGATGTATTAGTCTTTTATATTGGTCTTTAGTTTGGTTATGAAGTTTGGAATTATTTTGTGAGTTATGATATTTAGGTTGAATGTAAAACTGGTATTGTAATTTGAAATAATTTGGAATTGCTGTCAAATATTCAACTTGGAAAAATGTACTTATTTTGAATCTTATAAATGTCCTCATTGTTGAATCAAATTCTCCACCTGGAGATTAGCATTGTATAAAAGTTGGATTTACTAATTACTCTATTCTATTTATTTGTTTGTTTTTCCATGAGAACTCTATATAGAAATACCTTATTTAGTTGATATATTTATAGTATTTTCTTCAATTAATATAAGTATTTTTTTTCAATGAGTTTGATCAACTTAAATTCAATTCTATATAATTACGAACAAAATACATGAATTGTCAAATAACATGAATAAAACAACTCATTTAAAATTGCTTGCGAGCAAAACTCTTCACGATAGTGCATAAATTATTACACTATTGTGCATATGTTATTGCACTATTGTGCATATCTTAATACATTATTGTGCATATCTCATTGCATTATTAAAAACAATTCAATAAGATAATCAAATACTAAAATCAATAGGAAAAATTTATCTACAGTTAGTTATCATCACCAAACAATACTTGCTTGAAGTTAGATATTGCATTCTAAGCAAATCTGTTAAGACATATAGAGCAGAAATAATAACTTTGATATCAAACTCTCAACCAAGTTACTTGCGACGACCGACTAAATACTCACGTTTTGAAACAAAATTATCTCTTAAATTCTAAAATCGTAAAAAATAAAATTAAAATCAAAAGTAGGTCTATGACAATACCCAACACTATCAACTTGATCTTGATATTTGTGAAGACAAATATCTGCCAATCGCTCTCTTTTTCCATCCTAAAATCTTGTGTCTGCTTGCAAATTAAAATGTGCATATAAATGATTATTACAATAATAAATGACATTAAACACATAAAATCAGAGAGCGTATTACAAATGTAGGAGATATAGAGAAGAGAAAAATAATAATACAAGACTATATTGAAATGCATACCGTAGGGCCACCATTGAAATTTTGAATTATTCGAGTGACAATCAACGTATTTAGTAGCTATCAATACAGCTATAAATGTAACATTTTTTTGTGGTTGTCAATCCTAGTGAAAGGTGCAAACACCATATTAATGTGCACAAACTGACACTTACTTGTGCACAAACAAATCGCACTTGCATCAGACGACAACCACATTAGACAATAACACGCGCATAATCTTTTAATCATAACACGTGCAAACACTATTTTGCTACTGCACGGACGTGCACAAGGGAACACATTAATGTGCACAAACTGACACTTACTTGTGCACAATCAAATCACACTTGCATCAGACGACAACCACATCAGACGAAAATACGCGCAAAGTTTTTAATCATAAACACGTGCAAATACCATTTTGCTATTGTACGGACATGCACAAGGAAATACATTAATGTGCACAAACTGACATTTAATTGTTCACAAACAAATCAGATGACAACCAGATCAGACGACAGCGGACATCAGGCTACAACACGCGCAGAATCTTTCAATCATAACACGTTTAAACACCATTTTGCTACTCCATGGACGTGCACAAGGGAACACACTAATGTGCACAAACTGACACTTAATTGTGCACAAACAAATCATGGTTGCATCAGACGACAACACACGTGCATAATCTTTTAACCATCACACATGCAAATACCATTATGTTACTACACGGACGTGCACAAGGGAACACATTAATGTGCACAAACTGACACTTACTTGTGCACAAACAAATCACACTTGCATCAGACGACAATACGCGCAGAATTTTTTAATCATAACACGTGCAAACACCATTTTGCTACTGCACGGACGTGCACAAGGGAACACATTAATGTGCACAAACTAACACTTAATTATCACAAACTAACACTTAATTATGCACAAACAAATCAAACGAAAACCACATCAGACGACATGCGAGTTTTTTTTTAATCATAATACGTGCAAACACCATTTTGCTACTGCACGGACGTGCACAAGGGAACACATTCATGTGCAAAAACTGACACTTAATTGTGCACAAACAAATCGGACGACAACCACATCAGACGACAACGACATCTGACTACAACATGTGCAAAAGTTTTCAATCATAACACGTACAGAACTCGAAAACCCAAAGATTAGATGAAATCTTGAAATCAGATGAACTCCACTCATTTTAAAATAAAACATTACCTGATTCGTTCAAAATTGAAGCCATCAGGGTGCAACCAAAGTTAAAATGAAATGAACTACTATAAATCTGAAATCGAAAATCAAAAACCCAGAAATAAAAAACTGGCCTCCGAAATCAAAAATCCAATAATCAGATAAACTACTATAAATACAAAATCAATTAAAAAAAATATTACCTGATTCATTCTCAATCGTAGCCATTGGGGTGCAACCAAGTTAAAACTCATACAAACTAGGAAAAATCGAGACGAGCCCTCCAAAATCGAAACTCATATAAACCAAAAGAAACCAAAGGAGCAAGGGCCTTAAATTGTCAAAACTCATAGAAATCTGACAAAATTGAACAGGAATCATCGTCTAAAATCTGGATGTGATTTTCAATCTCGAATACCCATAAATGAAGGTTCACCATTCCGCTGAAAGAAGGATCTTGTTTGATCTTTTTTTTTTTTTGAGAATTATTTTGATTCTGAATGGAAAAAGGAAAAGAAATGAATAACGATGCTAATGTAAGATATGTTTTTGCTTAGACTTTTTTAATAGATTTTATTAAATTAGACCCATTAGATTAAATTAGTTATAATGGCTAGGATTCATTCTCATTTTTCACACACGGACCCATTCTCACCAGAACTCAACCTTATATATATATATATATATATATATATTATATATATATATATATATATATATATATATATATATATATATATGAATTATGCAAAATAGTCATAATCACAATTAATCATCATAATCCGGAGCTTTGGAGCTCGCCAATCAGTTTATAACCTACATACAAACTGCCGGTGATGCTGAAAAAACTCCCAACCAACCGATTCAAAAGAAACACTGCTATATATATATATATATATATATATATATATATATATATATAGGTATAGGATCGTGTGAGAATAGATCCGTAGGTGAGAAATAAGAATGAATCCTGACCACCCATTTCTTACCATTTTTAATTATTTTTTCGGTGGTGTTTTTGTAATTTTTACATATTCGGTGGTCATTTTGTAATTAACAYCATTTCTCTCCATTTTCTGAATAACCGCGTCATTTTGCACAGAACAAGCAAGCCCTTTCGTCTCCATTGTAAGCTACATTTTCTCTCGCCATTTTCGTCTCAGTTTTCATCTCACAGAAGCAATCTACCTTATCCTCTTCGTTTTCGTCTCCGTTCTCCTCTCCGTTGCAAAATCCCCAAAACGCCTTTCTCCTCTCCGTTGCAAAATCCCGAAAACCATAGTGCATACAATCGATGGGACAAACTCTGCAGAAATCTCAACCGAAGAAGAAAGTTTCACCGCAGAAATCTCCGCAGAATGCTGGTACGTTTTTCCTTTTTTTTTTGTGAATTTATGATGATTCAAAATCCCGAAACCCTAGTTTAATGTTATTCAAGGATGGCTAGATATGCCCTGCATTTTTGTGTGATGATTCAAATAATGGAAATGGTCCAGACTCCATAATTGTGTTAACCTAGTATGCATTGTGTTTATAATTACTGTGATTTAACCAAATTGGGTTTCTAAATGCAATAATAATAAAAAGGACCCCACATAAGATTTTTACTTTTCCTTGTGCAAAATAGACGTAGAGCCAAGGGGCGGCTGAATATTTTATTAACATTATTATTATTATTATTACTGTTTTATATAGAGATCCTTTTTGACCCCTAAATCCCACCTGTTTTCTGTGGTTTCTTACTGGAGGAGGTTTTGAATTTATTATTGTGTTGGAGATAGTAATTAGTACTTGTAAGTTTTAACTTGTAAATGTTGGATTTTTTTTATATTTTTTTGGAGGACATGAATTTGGCCCATTTAGGAGAAAATATGGAAAAATGATTGTGGATTTAACTCAAGTATGAACAACATCACGTGATTATTACATGAGATACCATCAGTTTGTGTAAATGTGCTACATATGAATGAGTTTAAACTTTGTTTTTTACTTTATAGTAACTTTTATATTACCATTGCAGTCCATCATTTGGTTTTATCACATAATAAACACTAGAGAAGTATTTATTTTATGGACATGTATAATGAGATGTTGTAATACTAGCGGGTACAGTTTTTGAAATAGGAATTGTGCAGGCATTTAGTATGTATGAAAATATGAAAATCATGCAAATTTTGTATGTATACAATAAATTATGTGTGTTATTGTATGCATGGTTCAGTTGATACTTATTTAGCATTAAAACAGTAGACGTTATGTTATAGATATTCCTTACATCTGCTTAATTTTTTCTGGGTAGGGTTTGTGTGAATTGCACAATGCATTAGATACAATTATAATGGTGAAGTTTTTAATTTCCTCGTGTGTGCATTCGAATATGTTCATTTGTAGGGATGGGTAAAAAGAAGGCAGGTATTGCCACCAAGGAAAAAGGTGTAGTTTCTATGCCTTCTGATCCTCAGGATCTGCCAAATAAGAATGCTGGTATGTTTTCTCTCTTTTTTTTAACACTTTCCTTTTCAAGAGAAGCTTACATTTATATAAGGATCAAACTAATAATTTATTTGTTTGTTTTATACATAAATATACTGAAATGCTTTCTTCAATCATCAACATGTTATCATTCTTTGTAAATTCTACTAACAGGAGATTGATATTTTCAAAATGGTATTTCCTCAACTACAAAATCTGGAAGTTCTCTGTTAGTGTTTTTGTGCTTCTCTTACTTTTCAAGGCTCTTTGGGATGAATATTAGTTTTTATGTGGTCTTTGTATATGCACTATCTCAAATTTGTTCATTTGTAGGTAAGGGTAAGAAAAAGACAGATATTATCACGAAGGGTAAAACTGTAGTTTCTATGCCTTCCGATCCTCAGGAAACGAGTCCTCAAGATTCAATGCAAGAGGTAGAAGTACGGACGAAGAAGAAGGCAGATGTTGCTGCGAAGAAGACTCTCATTCCTGATGTTTCTGCTCCTCTGGAGTCAAGTCCTCAGGATTCAAGACAGCAGGCTGAATTACAAATGAAGAATAAGGAAGATATTGGCATGAAGGGTACAACGCCGATATTGGGTTCCGTTTACGTGCCTGTTGCACGAGAGAATATTGAATTGGTTCCCAAGGCTTCAAATAAAGTAACCAAAGTTCAAAAAACAAACAAGCAAGGTAACAAATTTAGGCTTTTGGTTTTTCTATTTCTTTTTTTGATGATATTTTTGTATTTTTCTCACCATTGGTTTTTATAAGGAATGATGATATGTACATGGTAGTGCAAATAAATGTATTATAATGTGCAAATTAATCTTCACTAATGTGCAAAACCCATTGCATTGAAATGATTTCAAGCTTTTAAGGTGTATATTGTAGCTGTGCAAAGAAATGAACTGTAATGTGCAAAAATATTTCTACTAATGTGCAAAGAAAATGTATAGCATATGCACAGGTGTATTCTCCTTATTTTTTGCACCATTGTTTTTTTTTTTATATTCTTCTGTGCTTATTTTTCCAATACATTTTTTATATACACAGGTGTAATTACAAAGAAGAGGAAGATTGATGTCATTGAACCGAAAACAAAAGCAAAAAAAACAAGGTGTACTAAGATGAAAGCTACAGAACAAGGTATTTTTATTGCTCTGCAGTCTATATTTTACTTATTTTTATCTCTTTTTTAACTTTATTCTTTATTTTTATTATTTAGCAGCAGATGATGATGACTTTGAGAGCCCTATACCTGCATGTGCTGATTGTGCTACAAGTCACAACGATGGCCCCAAGTTTGTCTTTCACAATAGGTCATCGCCTGGGGTTTTTGTAAGAGCGTTGGCATCATTAAATGAATGCCAGAGAAAAGATGTTGCAGATATTGGATTTGGTCCTCTTTTGGATTTATCAATAACCTTCAATACCAGTAAAGATGGGGTACTGGTTAGTGAAAAACTTCAATCACCTTGATCGCAAGCTGAAGTTATACGATGGGTCAAAGTTGCACATCAAAGAAGATGACATGTCCTCTGTTTTTGGCTTTCCCCGCGGGAAGGATTTCAATCATTAATAAGAAGAAAAGGAAGCAGTCAGAACTTGATCAAGAATTCAAGGGTTTTTTTGAGCCTAGTCCTTATGGGATAACCCCAACTAATCTTGCTGTGAAAATGAAGGAATATGTTGACGGTGGCGACTGGTTCAAGAGACACTTTGTTTTTTTGCTTGTTAATTGCTTGTTTGAAGCTCAGAGCAATGGAAAAGTTCACACTAATGTATTGCATCTTCTTGACGATCTATCAAACATTAAGGATATGAATTGGTGTGAGTATATGATCGAGTGCTTGGTGAGGACAAAGATGTCTTGGGAGGATAGTGGGGAAAAGTGGTACACAAGACCTCTCCTGTTTTTGACGGTTAGTGTTCTTAACACAAGTGTTGTTTTTATATATAATAAAAAATTTATGCAATAAAAATTTTTAATTATTTTTTTAATATGTAGGTGTTTTATGTGGACAAAGTTGTGTTATATATACGCAATGTGAAAAGGAGTTTTCAAACTTACAAAGGATGGACCGACATGTTGTTGAAAGATAGAGAAGCTGCGGAGGAGAAAACTGGTGCATTTGGGAGGGGTTTTGTGGATGAAGAAACAAAATCTGAGGTGATGAAAAATCCACAAACGATGGATGCTCCTGAAAAAAGAATGAACGAGGAGCAGAGTATTGGAAATAAGAATGCTGGAAACAAGGCTGGAAACAGGGAGTTTGTATTGGTATTTGATGTGGCTGTTTTTGAATATAGTGGTTATTTTGTGCATGTAACTATAAACTAATGTGCACTTCAGTATGAACTAATGTGCAGTTTTATGTGCAATTATCTTTTTAATAGTTTTGTTTGTAGTGGCTAGTTGTGCATGTAATTATGAACTAATGTGCATGACTGTATGAACTAATGTGCAACCTGATGTGCATGCATTTTTAATAGTTCTGTATATAGTTGCTATTTTGTGCATGCAGTTATGAACTAATGTGCCCGAGTACATCAAATAATGTGCAATAGGTTTATTATTTTTATGGCTAATTTATATTTATTTCTAAGTGTTGTCTATATTAGACTTTTAAATATAAGTATTTGTGAAACAGGTTCTTGTTGAGGAATTTGCTACAAAGACCAGGTTGCTTGCATCTACTGGTCTTGAAATACTAGAGATGGTGCAAAGAGCACCTCAAGTGTTATTAGAAGATAAAAAATTCATGAAGATGCAAGATGCGGCACAATCATTCCTTGGCATTCACAAACGAAAGAGCGTGTCAACAGAAGCCAAGAAAATGTCAACCAAACATAATAGGGCGTCAATGAAGAACATGGGAGCATTGACAGAACACAATCTGGCATCGACAAACCAAAAGAGGGTGCCAACAAAGCACAAGAATGATGCCACAATGCCTCACAAACTTTTGATGACTGGACTGCTGAGACTATCAATGCTATGGATGAGATTTTAGATGCAATTGCAAGGAGGGATGAGTTTCGAAACACCACAACTACTATGCCTAATTTCAGCTTAGGTATATCTGAAGATGATGAGGATAATAATGAACTTCCACGAGATTGTGGTAATCAAACAAATGATGGTTGTCAATCTGAAAAGGCCCCTTCCGCGCATGTTGATTTACACCCAGGACGTAAAACCGTTGATGAGCAGCCAGAGATCATCACCCAGCCTGAGAATGCACTAACGCCCCTTCAGTTGCGGAACATGTTCAAGGTGTATAACCTGTTCCAATGAGCCGATCTAAGCGATTAACACCAGAGGATGAGCTGTTAGAAAGGAGAGAAGTTGCTAGCAAATTGAAATCACCATTCAAGATAAGGGGAACAAATATATTGAACAAGTTGGATGGAAATCAAAAAATGGTTGCAAACTGGGTTTTGAAGAATGCTGACACTGAACAGTAAAATATATGTACTTTTATGTGTCTTTAATAGTGTTTATAAGACATTTTCACTAGTATATATACGGTTATTATCTATCTTTTTTCTGGGTATTTTTTAATGCATGTGTTCTTGTAATACAGGAGTGAAGTTATTTTCAAGAGAAATAATTTTTATATTTCAAGAGATGTATTACAAAGCTTAAGGGCAGGTGAACAAGTGAATAGTCGTGTATTGGATTTACGGTCTATTTTTTTAAATGACAATGAAAAGTTGATAGGTTGGGGGTCTCCAAGTAGATTTTTTGCAAGCATTGGCCCTTGTAACAAGGTTAGAAATACTTAATTTATATTTCATATTTTTTCTTTATTATTATACATAATATTCTTTTATATAATTTTACATGTGTGTGCAACTACTTTTTGTTGGTGCTGATAGCAAAGAAAATAAATATCACATGTTTACTCAGGCCCTGGATGCAGACTTGAAAAGGATGAAAACGTTTGAAATAAAAGATATATCACTGGTACGTTATTCATTATCATTATACTTATTTTTGATTTAGTTTTTTAAATATATATATATATATATATATATATATATATATTTATATATTTGCAGTTTTTCTTCCCCGTTCATACTGGAAACTACTCGTACGTCATGTGTTTCTCAATCAAGGCAAAACGATTCGATATACTGGAAAGCACTGCACGAAATGACGTGAACGTAAAAACACATAAAGAATATGCTATGAGTTTGGTAAGACCAATTTTTAAAGAATTTACTTAGTGCATCATAATTATATTTTGTTGTTTTTGTGTCTTTGTTTCCCTAATAATAAAAATATATAATAAAATGGCTTATGGGTGTTTCTGATTTTTTATTATGAAGCAATTTTTTTAATTTGCAAAATAATTCACATTATTAATTTAATGTGTAAAAAGTAAAGCATTAATGTGCACACAGTGAAACATAAATTTACACAGATTGAAACAAAAATGTGCACACCCCAAAAACATGAATGTGTACACACTGAACTGAAAATTAAATGTGCACAGAATGAAATATAAATGTGTACAGATTGAAACATAAATGTGCACAGATTGAAACATAAATGTGCAGAATAATGTGAAATAATGTGCAGACATAATTCTTTATCTTTGTAACATTTTTTTCAAATTATTTTCCTTGTTGTTTTTGTCCACATAACATTCTTTTTTATTTATTTTTTGCAGAACGATGCGTTTTCGAAGTTTCTAAGAGGACAAAGCATGCCCCACTACGCCAATGTGGTTTCAAAACTTCAACCACATTTTCTCGAGATACCATGTACAACAGGGGTAGAAAACACGGATTCGGGTGTTTTGACCATGAGACACATGGAGACATACATGGGGGCTGGATTGAAGGGCAACTGGACGTGTGAGATTAGAAGCGGGGATAAAAAAATAGGTGAATTGCATCCGTAAGAAGTATTACCATACCTTGGCATGCGCAAAAATGAACGATTTGAAGGGTGTAAACATGAAATTTGCGAATTAGTATCTCCCAGTTTACAAGGCAAAGAAACTGGAACGAAAGGCTGATTTAAAGAAGTGATCTGCATGGCGATGAATTTTATTTTTTGTTTGGCTTCTCTAAGAATACTTTTTTTAGTAGAAAAAATTGGAACGAAATGCTTATTTTCTTTTCTTTTGATGTCTCTTTTTGTTGTGTAAGAATTCTTGTCTAAGTAGAAGAAACTGGAACATAATGTTTATTATGTTTGATATCTATTTCTGTTATTCTGTTTGTTCGTAAGTAGAAGAAAATTTTTACGACTGTGAAAAGCTGTGTTTTGCATATTAAAATTTTTTTATAGTTGTCCTGTTGAGGGAAAGAGAAACATTTAAGTTTCCAAGATTTTAACTTCAATGGTTGCACTTTTGGTTGTGCATATATTATTGAGTTATTTGTGTAAATGATATCATTAAAATCCGACCATTGGGTTGGATTTGTCATTAGATCTAAATTTAGCACTGTTGTCGATGTACGATAAGAAAATATGTAAACATATTTAATTAATTAAGCTTTGCCAAACCAGAGCTTAGAAAACGCCAAAGAGGTCTTATTTATGAATCTCAAACAAAATTATATTTTCAATTAATTTGTACGAAAAGCCCAAAAGACCATCAACTAAATTTGAATTCATTAAATACCACTGTGCACAATTTAATGCATTACTGTGCAAAATTGATTGATCTATAGTGCAGAAAGCCATTCTTGTTTGTGCACAACCTTCTTCGAAAAAATAAGAGTAATAGAAATAAGTAAATAACATGAATGGTCTTCAATGCTGCAGAGCTTAGAAAATGCCAAAAAGGTCTTATTTTATATCTGAATCTCAGACAAAACTATATTTTCAATTAATTTGTACGAAAGCCCCAAAGACCATCACCTAAAATAGGAATTCGTTAAGTACCACTGTGCACAATTTATTGCACTATTGTGCAAACTTGTTTGATCTGTTGTGCAGAAAGTCATACTTGTTCGTGCACAACCTAATTCAAAAAATTAAGAGTAATAGAAATAAGTAAATAATATGAATGGTCTTCAACTCTGCCAACTGCTCCTCTTTTTTGCTTCAATCCTCAAATCACCTGCAAGTTATAATTTTTGTGCAAATAAGTATGTATAACTTTTAGAGATGAAAAAAATAAAAAAGGAAAAAAAAAATACAATTGTGCATTTTTTGTCATTGACTATTACTATGTATAACCTGTTGTTTTTTCTTTGAACAAGTTCTCGTATTATGCCCGACCCTTTCACCACAAGTCTTGCACACCCTTTGTTTTCCCTTCTTTTGCTTCTCATCAATCGACTTTTCTTGGCCTGTTTTTTTTTCTTTTCCCACCCCCTTTATTTTTCGATTGCATAGGAGGACGAATAGCAATTTCAACAGGTGCAGTTCCACAAAAAGTTTCAATTCTCTGTTTTTTACTTGCGGTAGATGAAGCGTCCTGTTGCTCAACGGTAAGTTTCACTTCATTGATAACCTTTGAAAACTCAACAAGGAGTTCTGTCCTCGTCTCAGCCAATGCCACACATAAGTGTATATCAGACCACAATTTGTTAAGTAGCAACTTTCTTTCATCAATTTTTGCAGATTGCTCGATAATGGCATCATTGATGTGAAACATTGGATTTAGAGTTGCTTTCTTAGTCCAACGGGAAAGGACAAATTTTCGTGGGATAACATCCATGTTTAAGTCTTTAAAGACAACAAAAATGTGTCTGCGGAGCCACCCAAATCTTTCAGAATTTTTGCAAGAGCACATAGAACAACTACCATCAGATTTGTGCACTACTGTAAACACCTTACCATTATCCTGAATGTCGCACTCAACATTTCCATCATGGTCACTAACACGTAAAACTCTACAACTAAAACAAGCTGCACAAATTTCATTTTGCACCTCAATAAATATAATGTCTGTGTACACAGAGCGTGCATTCTTCTCCAAAGCTAATGGCGTCTTTAGATCAGCAAAATATGACTCACACACACTTTTTAAACTCGATGACGTGTTTCTCTGTGAATCCATAGCACTGTCGAAATGCATGAAAAATTCGACTAAACTGTCCTGGTGATTTGTAAAATTGCCAAACCAGTAGTTTTCACTTTCTGATCTAGATGTAGTTCTCAGCAATCCGCTCATAGAAACATCCCTAAAAAATGCAGGGATTCACAGTTCGCGTATTTTGAATAAATCACGAAACCACCCGTGATCTACTAAATTAAAATCTTCCATAATTCCATTCCATTTTTCTTCAAATTTCTTAGGCTCTATGTAATCATTCTAAACGATATCCTTAAGCCTTTTATTGAAATTTTCATCACTACTTAAAACTGGCCCAACTTTTTCACTCACCTTCATCATGATGTGCCACATACAGTATCGATGTATTGTAGTCTCAAACACCTTCGAAAATGCAATTGCAATTGAGGGATCTTGGTCAGTAATGATGTATCATGGCTCATGCACCATTGCCTTTTTGAATTGTTTGAGGACCCATATATAAGAATCAACATCTTCATTGGCTATCAACGCAGCAGCAAATGTGACACATTTTTTGTGGTTGTCGATCCCCGTGAAAGGTGCAAACACCATATTGTACCTGTAGCAGAAGAGATTTTTATTGATTTAATGTGTAAAAATTAATGCATTAATGTGCACACACTGAAATATAAATGTGCATAGATTGAAGCATAAATGTGCACAGACTAAAAACATAAATTTGCACACAATGAACTAAAACATAAATGTGCACAGACTGAAACATAAATGTGCACACACGAAACATAAATGTGCAGACACTGAACTGAAACATAAAATGTGCACACACTGAAACATAAATGTGCACAGAATGAAACATAAATGTGCACAGAATTAAACATAAATGTGCACAAACTGAAACATGAATGTGCACAAGTAATTATTAGTAAAAATAATGAAATTTAAATATTTTCAGAAAAATGAATATGTACCTGTTAGTTCTGTACGTTGCATTAAATGACACCACATCACCAAACACGACAAAGTTTTTTCTAGAAATGGGATCAGCCCAAAAAATTCTCTTTAGCCGGTCACACTCATCAATTTCATAGTCAAAGTAGAACGCTGAACTGACTTCTTGTCTTCTATAACACTTGTCAATAACCAACTATGCATCAGCCCCTGAAATATATGCTAACAAGTCTCTTTTGTAGTTTTTAAAATTGACATTAGTAGCACCGATATTCTGGTAGCCTCCAATAATTTGTTTGTACAATCTAAAAGACTTCACTGGACCAATATTTGCCCTTATACAATTCAACACAAAATTCTCATGTCCAACATTCATTGCTCGGTTTTCTTTTAAGAATGGTAAGCATTCTTTAGAAGCCAATGGATGGTGATGTTTCTCTTCAAACAAATGGACTAAGTATCCGCTATTCCCATCCAATCTCAATACGAACCTAGCTTTGCACCCAACTCTATTTGTTACCCGATGCCTAATTTGTTGTTCAACAACTACTGGTGTTGCTGCTCTTTTTGGTGTGAGAGATACACTTGTTGTGGCTGCCATTTTTGCTCCAGGTGGGTTTCTCTTGCTCTCATTTTTGTAGCCTTGTTTTGAGCACAGTAGATACTGCCAAACAACTACACCATCATGTGATTTTATTTTTGTGCTATGACGGACGTCGAAACCAACCTCCTTGGCATAAGACTTGTAAAACTGTATAACTTCATCCAAGCTTTTGAATTTCTGATTAACATAAGGCTTAATCGAATCTTCACATATCGGAACCAAATATTTTGTAGAGCTAGGTGTCATGACCATAGTTTGTCGAACAGGCTCACAATCGTGGGAAGAACATTCAACATCACCTGCAAAAGCTCGCATTCAATCAGTGTACAAAACAAATACATGCCACATATAACATGACAAAAAAATTATTTAAAACTTCACGACACGTGCAAAACAGAATTCAGCAGAGACGTGCACAAGGTAACACATTAATTTGCACATACTGACACTGAGTTGTGCACAAAACAAATCAGACAGCAACCACATCAAACGTCGACAAGCACAAATTTCTTTAAGACTTCACGACACGTGCAAAACACAATTCAGTAGGGACGTGCACAAGGTAACAAGCTAATGTGCAAAAACTGACGCTGAGTTGTGCACAAAATAAATCAGACGACAAACACATCAAACGACGACACACATAGATTTTTTTAAGACTTATGACACGTGCAAAACACGATTCAGCACGGACGTGCACAAGGTAACAAATTAATGTGCAAAAACGGACACTGAGTTGTGCACAAAATAATTCAGACAGCAAACACATCAGCACATCAGATGGGACCAAAATCGAATAGAAGTTTTCCTCCAAAATTTATGCACAAAACAATAGTTTATAAACATAACTACATCGAAAGCATAATAAATTTATTGTTTAGCAGTAGCTAAATATGAACTCAATACTACAACAAGACTCAAAGGTGCAAAATAAATTCAGTTTTGTAGTTGCATAATATTTGCTAAAAATTTGTGTCATATTTATTCTAAATTGGACCTAGTCACCTCGAATTATGGAAAAAAAAAATGAAAGTCGACAAGGAGAAAAATAGAAAATTAAAAGTTTCTTTTGAATCGTGTGAAATAGAGAGTGCATCGAGAAGATTTTAGAACTAAAAGTAGAAAAATAGAACTGAAAAATACCTGATTCATCTTCAATCGACGCCATTGGTGCAACCGAAATCTCAAGACCAAATTTTTCGAGCTCCGAGAAATCAGACCTAATTGAAAAAGGAAGGGCCTCAAAAATCTAAACAGCAAGAATCAATTTTTGATAACCCTGAAATTAAGGCTAATCCTTTTCAGTTGTAAGGCGGTTTTGATCGGATTTTTGTGTTTCTTGGAAAAGAGAAATCGCATCTGTTTCTCGGATTTTCGTGTTTCTTGGAAAAGAGGAACGGCGGTTTATGAGGAACGAAAGTAACGAGATTTACTTTAATATATGCCGGTTAATATTTAATAAATTTTGTTAAATTTAGAGCCAATAGATTAGATTATTTATAATGGCTAAGATTCATTCTCATTTCTCACCCACGGACCCATTCTCACCGGAACCGAACCCTATATATATATATATATATATATATATATATATATATATATATATATAGGATTGGGTTCAAATGAGAACCCCGTCATTATATGTGAACCTTAGGGACTAATACTGGCCTTAGATCTAATATTGCACAGTGCAATTATATGTCCAGGTTCATTGTGCTTTTTACACAGTACTGTAGTGCTAAAATCAGTCCAGTTTTTTTAATTTAATTATATATATATATATATTTTTTTAGGTTTTAAAACATGCAATATGTATCTTAAATTGTAGATCTTGAGAATGTGATTAATTTGATATATATTTTATTCAAAACGAATAAAATTTGAAAAAGTTATGGTTTGTTGAAGATTTGAATTTCATTTCAAATTTTTGAATTTGCAGTTTATAGACGAAATTTGCGATACTTTTTTAATACAATTGTAGTGTTTTTTTTCTTAATCTATTGTACTTTCCAAAGAACAATGTAGTGCTCTTTGTAAACATTGATATATGTCCAAAATACCATTTTTAATTAATTAATACATTTTGTTTACATTATTACCATGCTGACATGTCTTGATCTCAACCATCAAGATTATTCAATCTAATAGTCAAGATGAGTTCCTAGGTTCATATATAATGACGGGTTCATATATATATATATACACACACACTATCAAACCACATAAATATGAGAAATCAACATGTAATGTATCCAGAAAAAGTTGATATGAAAGCAAAAAAACTCAATCCATATGCAAATGTGAAACAATGTATTTAAACTAAATCCATGTTATTTATATAGTTCTCGAAAAATGATTTTTGTAGGTGAGCCACAAGAATTAATAGATATCTCAAGTTAAGATTGAACTCCCCAAACTCAACAACCCAAACTCTATCACCGAGAAATCCATAGAAAAACAAATCCAGTCCAAATTAGTCAAACCTCGATCTTCGCATCTTCTATTTCATTGATCCAAATGCACAACAATCTTCGGCCCATCATTCTCCTTTAGTATTTCACGGCTTTGAAGATCTGCACAAACATAGAATAGATGTAAAAGGAGTATTCTAAAGATCGCTAGGCGGCCGCTAGGCGCCAGACCAACGCCTAGCGCCTAGGCGGGGCCTAGAATTCGAGAATAAATACTCTGATTTATAATATTACATCCAACATTTAATAGTTCAACATACTACCTGCTACACAATAAAGTATATGACAATTCAAAACTAAAAGTAATGATCACAAGTTCAAAATTATTGTTCAATTCAAAGTTCAAAACAATATAAATCCATAGCACACATTACAAAATCAAAATAACTAATTAAGGGCAAGAATTCTCAGTCTGTTTCTGTTCTATTCTGTCCCAATTCTTGTCCGGTAACAATTGAATTGGCTTTAAAAAAATTTAAAACCAAAACGACGTCGTCTTGGATAAAAAAAAAAAAAATTAGAAAATTGGACTGTCTGGCGCCTAGGCGGCGCCGAATTCCTCCGGCGATTTTTCTGCCCGATTTTCAAGAATCGTGGGCGGTTCGAGAGCGTCGAGCGCCTAGACGGCCGCCTAGGACGATTTTTAGAACAATGTGTAAAAGTATTCAAACAACTAAACAAGCAAACCAAACCCATATTGTTAATCTAATCCATAATATAATAGGGTTATAGATCTAGATATGAACTATTGGTATCTAAAAGTGAAAAAATAAAAATTCCAGTAACTCCATATCCTAATTTTCTCAATCATTTCTATTTCACAACTCCATCTACTTGAACAATTAACTATATTTCTATTCATCATAACTCAACCTTAACTACCAGAAGAAGCGATGCTTGTAGCCAATTGGCTTCACACTCATAGACTAGATTTGACGATAAAATCTATCCAAACTTGATATATAAGTAAATTCTACAGTTTCTTGAATTTTCAATTCCCTGAACAAATAAAACTCACCAGCTCCACCACTCAACATTTATTTCCCAACATATGAAAAGGAAAACTGTATATATATAAAAGCCAATGGTATGTAAAAGTGTCGATGTACACTAAATTAAAGGAGTTTTTTGCAATTTCCCTATTTTATTTTATCTATTATGATGGACTATAATAAAATAAAATACATAAGATTCTAGGTTTTGGTCCATAATCTAAACAATATACATACCGTTTGTTTTCCTTTATCACATTACTCGAGAGAACGTAAAGATAATTGATATTTGTTTGATGCTAGAAGATCAAGACTGAAAGAAACCTTATGGATACTCCACATCATTCAAGAGACTCAAGGTCATCTATGGAGGGTATGCATTCGATTCAATTCTTATATTAAATTTCGTGTTGATTTAACACGCGATTTGTAACGGTGTAAAGTTTTCACCATAAGGCATTTAATCCAATATTAGTCCAACATTAGTCATTAAGATGCACTACTCCAATGGATGCTCTAGATTTTATTGACTAGGATTGCGATGGCAAGGAACATTTTTGAATTGTCCCTAACTTTTTTTTTTTCTATGGAATGGAACAATTCCTTTTGGAATTTCTTAGCTACTCGGAGTGTGCCGTGTTAGAGCCTCTACTATGTGTGTCAAGAATACAGATGTGTGACACAACCCACCCCTATCGCGATGTATACTTCGATTTTTTCCAGGGATGTAAATGAGTCGAGTTGCTTCTGAGCCGCTCGCGAGCAGATCTGTCAAAACTCAGGCTCGATTCTAAATCTAGTTGAGTTCAAACCTCATTTCTATTGGCTCGATTATATATATATAATTACTTATATGACATATTTATAATAATATTGATAATATATATATATTATATATATATATATATATTATATTTATATATTATCAACTTGTATATTATTATATTTTTATTTTTATTTAAAAAAAATGAAAAAGAATACCTTAAGTCCGAGCTTGGACTCGATTTTGCGAGTTAGAAATCAAGTTCACGTTTCGAGCTCGATAGTAGTAGTTGTACTTGAAATCGAGCATTATTTTTCCGTGGCTCGACTGTGCTCTTATAAAATTTTCACGGTCGAGCTAAACTCGACTTGTTTATGAAAGAAAGTAAAGAATTCATTTATTGAAGAAAGATTTTGTGTTCAATTTTTCTGCATTTCATTCAATCATATTTTTCTCAATAATTATAGCAGGGAATGTTGCCACTATTTATATTATCATGTAAGACAAATGTAACCCTAAAATATGTGGCTAAAATTGCTACAGTACACTTCTGCAACGTCTATCTAGATCATGTAGTCACTATCGCTACAGTACATTCTGACAGCTGGATGTAATAGATTAGGGCTGACGTCATCAGCTGACGTAGTGTAGGTTGTCCTCATGTGAGACCCATTGCTAGATGTACGTGTTGTAAATTGGATTAATTCTAATTAAATTGTACATCGATAATTCATGTTAATGAATTATATAGGATTATTCTACGTGTCGTGTAGATAATCGTAGCATTTTGAATTTCTCAAATTCATTTATTGGTGAGTGAGAAATGATGCTTGGAAGTTGAACAGTTCGCTTTAATGCTTTTTCGGTTATCCCACATTGAATGTTAGTCAATGTGGAAGAGAGTTTAAAAATGATTACATTTCTTTAATGTACATCAAGTGGGCCAGAGAGTGTTGTGGGTTTTGTGTAAACGAAGTTCACGCGGGCTCTTGGACTTGGGTTCGCCAGTCCGCCTTCGGCGAAGCCGAGCGGATCCGAGCCCGGTCCCGGACCTCAGTCCTGGGTCCTGGGCTCTGGGCTCGGGCCTGGACTTGGGTCTTGGGCAATTGGTCCGATTGAGGTGGTCTGTGTGGGGTTCGGGTTCTGGTTCAACCCTGGTTTCTTTTTTGAACCTACACGCACCTGAAAAGCTCTGACCGTTACGAAGGTCAAAAGTCTGACGTTTCCAAACTTTTGAATTCGAACTTGCAATGTATTTGCACGATGAACCAGTCCAGGTTCATGCTGGCAATACCTGAACGTTTGAATGGCTTTATGACGCCTTTAAGGACGTCATTAAGCAGGCTGTAACACCTGAAACGAACCCCTATAAAAGGGTGAGACTCCTGCATTCCTTTTTCACTTTTCCATACGCATGAACATCTGAAACACCTGAACATTTGGAACATCAAACATACTCATATTCTGCATCTCATTTCATAGCTCAGTTCAATATCTTTCAGTTCGCCGGAACCCTGATAATTACGGTGCTGTAATATCAGGGACGAAGTCATTTTATCTTTGTGAACGATTTGCCGAAACCGAAGGGCACTACCGGGGCAAATTCGTTTTGCAGACAGAGAATTCTTCTCGACTCGACTGATGTTGATTTACACTTTCTGTTCTATTTTTCCAGTTTTGTGATTCCCTTTTTGTGCTCGAATTATTGTAACGATTTCTAACAATCGCAAAACGAATTTTTAGTTTGTAATTTTTATTATTTGTAATCCCTAACTGGAAAAGAGAGATGTCAACATCCAGCACTCCGACGAGCGACAATATTCCGGCCATCACCTCCACCACTTCGGCGACGAACACTGTCCCCGCAGTCACGAACACCACGACGATTGGCATGTCAACACCAATCTTGAATACCACTCAGGATGAGATCATTCTCAACCCAGGAACACTCGATTTCTTACTTGAGACGTTGACGAAACGCATGGCTCAGTCGAACTCATCTACAGCTTCGGCTGTTGGAACGATCCCTATTGGGATAGGGACTTCGGTCCAAACGATGTCAGCTCCGGCTGTGACCCATTCCATTGGGATGACGGGAACTTCGGTTCCGAGTTTGTTTGCAACTGCTCCCCAAACAGATTCAACTGTTTTGAATACCCATTCAACGGGTTCGGTGGGGACTTTTGTACCAACGATGAATGCGCCGGTGCACTCCTCTCGGATCATGCCCGCGGCGGAGAAGCCTCCAAAATTCAATGGGGAAGGCTTCAAGAGGTGGCAACAAAAGATGCTGTTCTACCTCACGATACTTGGTTTCGCCAACTTCGTGAAGGAAGATGCACCACCTACTCCGGACAAGGACGAGACCAGTTTCCATGTTCACGCTGCCTATGATAATTGGCACAATGGGGACTATCTATGTAAAGGTTTTCTTTTAAGTAGCCTAGAAGATARCCTGAGTAATGTGCACTCGGATGTAAAGACCTCCAAGAAAAATCGGGAGGCACTTGAGAAAAAAATATAGTTCCGACGAGGCTGGAACTAGGAAATTTGTAGTCACAAACTTCATGGACTACAAGATGGTGGACTCTCGCCCGGTTATGGAACAAGTTMAAAAGTTCCAAATGCTGGTGAATGATGTCCACGCCGAGGGGATGATTCTCCCGGATGCTTTCACGGCCGCTGCCATGATTGACAAGCTTCCACCAAGTTGGAAAGATTTCAAGACGTACCTCAAACATAAATGAAAGGCGATGTCTCTTGCAGATGTTATCCGGAAGGTACGAATTGAATATGAAGTTCGTGTTCAATACAAGAATCCGAAAAGTTCGGATGAACCTCGGGTGAATTTGCTTGAACGAGGTGATAACTCGAAGAAAAGGCCGCGTCCCGGCAACTCGAAGTCTAAAGCTCCTTCTTCTAAGAAGTTCGAAAGCAAATGCTACAATTGCAATTATCCTGGACACATGTCTAAGGATTGCCGCAAGCCAAAGCAAAAGAAGGCTAGGCCAAGTGCACACATTGCCGAGAGAGAGCTGACTCGTTGCGGTTATCACTGAAGAAGCTAACATGATTGAGAACCGTGGTCAATGGTTTATCGATACTACTGCAACCGCCCATGTGTGTGCTGATCGGAGCTTGTTCTCTAAATACCTTCCTTGTGAGGGAAGGAAGTTGAACATGGGAAATCAAGCTTCTTCGGAAGTTGCTAGTACTGGTACGGTTGTGCTGAAAATGACCTCTGGTAAGGAGATCACTCTGAATGAGGTGCTGCACGTTCCGGACATCCGGAAGAACTTAGTCTYTGGTTCAATACTAGTTAGTCGTGGCTTTTGACTTGTATTTGAGGCTAATAAGTTTGTACTGTCGAAGTTTGGAACACCTCTGAGTAAGGGTTACCTTACGGATGGTTTGTTCAAACTAAGTGTAATGGCTATACGCCCAAAACAAGTCATTAATAAAATTGCTTCTAATTCCTCTTACTTGACTGAGTGCTCTAGTTTATGACATTGTAGATTAGGCCACGTTAATCTAAATGCAATAAAACATTTATCAAATCTCAATTTACTTAAGGTAAATGAATTTGTTAATAAAAGTAAGTGTGAAATTTGTGTAGAAGTAAAAATGACTAAGTTGCCATTCAAATCGGTAGAAAGGAGCACGACACCTTTAGAATTAATTCACACGGATGTATGTGATTTAAAGTTTGTGCAAACTAGAGGTGGTAAAAAGTATTTTATTACTTTTATTGACGATTGCACAAGATACTGTTACCTCTATCTTTTGAGAGGTAAAGATGAGGCTATTGAAGCTTTCAAGAACTTCAAAAATGAAGCCGAAA
>BMAC01000033.1:1100308-1118266 GCA_014905375.1 Phtheirospermum japonicum | reverse complement strand
TCTGTGATGATCTTAATTCGTTATACAGATACCTACAACATTGTAAATGTTTAAAAAGTTTGTATGGAGTTTGATATTGTTTTTAGGTTCCAAATAATTAATTGTAATTATTAGAGGCAAAAGAATACTTGTTGTAAAATTGCATGACCGAAATCGAAATCTTCCGAGTTACTAACATCACAGAGGTAAAAGAATACTTGTTGTAAAATTGCATGACCGAAATCGAAATCTTCCGAGTTACTAACATCCCCATGATGTCCTCTTGATTTATGTACACTTCGACTGTCTTCAAACTCACAAACCCGACTTCAATACATACATACTTCGGTTGATTAATATCGGATGCCGCAAACCACAAAGTTTTCAGCACATCACTTTGTGTCTTGGATGCAGACTGGGGGTTTGGAAATAGTTCCCTTTGAGAAACTCCCTACAAAAATAATTATAATATGTTAGTTCTAAACAATTAGTAGAATTATAATAACTATATTTGCTAATAAGAAGAATTATAATTATTACTATTGTTAATAATAAGAAATATAATTATTACTTTTGTTAATAACTACTATATTTAAATATTACTAGTTTTGGGTTTGATTAGCAAATATTGTAGAAATTGGGGCTGAATTATAATTAAGAAGATTTTAAGTGGCTGAATTATAAAATTGGGGCTGAATTATAAACTTTAAGAAAACTTTAAATTTGGGGCTGAATTATATTAAGAAAACTTTAAGTGACTGAATTATAAAATTGGGGCTTAATTGAGGCTTAATTATAAAATTGGGGTTGAAGTATAAACTTTAAGAAAACTTTAAAATTGTGGCTGAATTGCAATTTAAGAAAACTTTAAGTGACTCCACAAATATTGTACTTACTAATAATGTTTAAAAATATAAATTTTGTTAATAATAAGAATTATAATTATTATTATAATTAATAATTACTATTGTTAATAATCAAAATTATAATTATTTACATCACAAACTATATTTTATATATTACATATAATATTTATGTAGATCAAATTAAGAGGTAAGTACCTTTCGACCAACACGCTCGACCAACCTTCTTGGCCAAACATTGAAATTATTTGGTGCTTCTCCAACCTTAGTGACCTCTTCTATCGGGAATGGAACTTGAGCATCTTCTACTACAACTCGTACTACTGTCACTCTCACCTCATCAACTTTCATTTTCTTGTGGTGAACAATTGACCCCAAGTGGACAAGACGGCCATATGCAACCAATCTCCTTTGCGGATCCTCAACATATAACTCATGTTCATCATTGTCTTCATCGTGAGGGGCCAAAAGATCCAGATCCTGATCCGCAAAAGTATTACTCCCTTTTGCACTGTCGACTACTGGAGTGATGGGCTGTCCGGCGGATGTAGCTTGAGAGCTCAGAATCATTTGTATCTTCTTCTCCATTTCAGCAATGGTGTTATTGAATTCCGCTCGTGACACCATTCCACTACGTTGGCGTTGGTTTCCGAAGTAGGTACTCACTGTATATCCTTTCCCAACTCCTCTTACACGGCAAGGATGATCGGGCTTGCCTACTGCAACAGCAAGTAAATCATTTGTGCCACATTCTTTGAAACTGCCGGAAGATTCTTGTTCCTCTAAAGACTCCTGCAACAAATGTAATAAGGTTAATTCTAGTACAGAAGTTAGTTTTGATAATCATGTCTAAAAATTAATACATTTTTCTATTTGATACACGAAAGACAACTTACAATTTTTTCAGCAATAATTCTCGCTTCTGGAGTGGTATATTGTCCATGAGAATTCATGCGCGCTCTCTTCCATTTCTCATGCCGAGTTAGGGGAGATGGAGGAGGGATAATCTCCGAAGGATCCTGTGAGGCTTTTTGTCTCTCCTTGACCTTCTCTTCCATCATTTTTTGTTCCAAAAGTTTGTAACCTCCACAAGATGTCCTCTGTGGACACTTATTATGAGATTGCACTTCTTGGGCCTTCTTCCTCTTTTCCTGCCATCAAAATTTCAATTAAATGTTAGTATATCAAAAGTTGGGAATCATTAAGTATTTTACAAAATTATAAATATACTATATTATAAAACACCACTTCAAACAATATTATATGTAAAAATCTATGTTACAATATTGTTAAAAATGTATGTTACAATAAAATTTATTAGTCCTCAAAATTATAATATATTATATCACACACACAGTGCCCTACAATTTGATTAATTAGAAAGAGGAGAAGAAAATACTCATATTGTCATTATAAGAGGAACATAAATAGTTCGAGCAAGTTAAAATGAAAATACCATGAAATTATATATTAGTCCTCAAACTATCAAAATTTGCATTTTTGACCACAAACCAATCAAAGCCCACCAAAGCTTACAATAACAAAGCTTACAATAACAGTCCAAAAAACATGAACACACAAGCTCACATACGCAGAAAAATATTACCTTCTCCTCTGAAGTGAGTCGTAACGCAACGAAAGCATCCTAAGTAACTTTATCGAGGAACTTGTAATCCTTTACATACGGGGGCTCTCTTATATCACCATATATGTAATCATTCGTGAGGTTAGTCTTGAAAACAGCCCAACGCCCCCCAACATAACTTATCATCTTCTTCTTTAACTTCAATTTCAATTTCACATCACATTGAGAAAACTCGATTTCATTCTCGCCATCAACAATAAAAATATCGAATCTCTCCTACATTATAGAATAAAATTTATTAGTTGATAATGAAACAACATTTTGATTGAAAAACACATAAAGAGAAATGATAAAACCTTCGTACCAATATCCCTTGCCAAACCAACTCCTTAGTAGTGGCTGGCACTTGCTACCACGAACCGATTAGTATACTTGGCTCTTTTCTTCCCAAGAAGCCCAAATAACTACTCCAGTTGTCGATAGTCTTCTTATTGGGTCCAATAGTCTGAAATCGATGCTTGTCGATTAAAACCTTCTATTTACACTGATTTCTTGAAATCATCCTTGCCATGCGTGTCGGTCTGCGAGGTTGGCGAGTACTGGTCGGCTGAACTGAAGTGCCCGGCTGATCGGAAGATGGAAGCTGACCATCATCATCAATGTGACCCTCCATGCCTGTTAACGCAGCCTGTTTACACAATAAAATTAAAAGATATCAAGAAGGGTGATTCATGAATAACATTAACCAACTTGTTGAAATTAGTACAAATATTTGATATATTAAAAAAATGTACAAAGAGAAATGAATAAAAGAAATATCAACGCATAAATAGACAATAATGTTATAAAAAAAATTCAAACTTAATACCTAATTAGTTGGTATATTTTCCCAAATCCCTTCACAATGATCAACCCTAATGGCACGAAAATCATCGGTTTCATGTTCTGAATCCATGTCGGGAAGCGACGAGAAGGCAGGAAACTCGTTGATATATAAAGATAACTCGTCATTACCATCAGTAGATATTATTCTTTTGCCGTTGTAGACTACTGCCATGTTTTTGTTACTCGGATCGGTGACATAAAATACTTGTTTAGCTTGGCATGCCATGACAAATTGCTCTTTTTTAGATCCTACTTTACTAAAATCAACCAATGTAACTCCAAACTCGTCTACCTTCACGCCATTATTACCAAMCCATTTACACTTGAAAACAGGAATCCTGAATTTAATGTAGTCAATCTCCCATATTTCCTCAATAATCCCAAAATATGAGCTCGTTGCATGTAGAGGGTTTTTATCTTTCGAACTTGAGAAATGCATACACTCAGCTTCAAGTGTAACGCCACTATTTTGAATAGTACTTTTATCATCTTGCTCCTTTGTGTAGAAAGAATACCCATTGATGTCGTACCCTTGCCATGACAAGACGTCAAAATTGGGACCACTAGCTAACCATCTAACTAAATCAGATGTACAAACMTCATTCRTAACATGGMCCTTCAACCAAGACAAGAAAGTATTGTTGTGCTCATTCACCAACYACATTTYASTTTTYCGAGGGTTTTGTTCCTTTATCAATGCCTTATGTGCATCTAAATAAGGCTGGATTTCAGGAGTATTATTCATAATGTTCAAATGTGCTTGTAGCACTTCTTCACGATCAACATTCTTTAATTTTCCCCCAAGTGTTCCCGTACCAAGACTTCTACCTTCATGGCGAGATTTTGGATGACCAACAGATTTTCTTTCGGACAAATATTSATTACAAAACTCAATGGCCTCTTCTGCGACGTAACGTTCAACTATAGAAGCTTCAGGTCGATAACGGTTCTTGACGTACCCCTTTAGTATTTTCATATATCGCTCAAACGGATACATCCACCGTAAATGCACCGGGCCACATTCTCTTATCTCACTCACTAGATGAATGATCAAATGCACCGTTATGTCAAAAAAAGCGGGTGGAAAATACATTTSAAGTTGACACAAGATAACTGCAGCGTCCTTCTCCAAATCATCTAAAACTTAAGGGTCGATGACCTTACTACATATCGCAGTAAAGAAGAAACACAATCTGCTTATGGTGTTTCTCACTTTTTTCGGCAAAATACCTCGAATAGCAATCGGTAAGAGTTGTTGCATCAACACATGATGGTCATGAGACTTCAAGCTTAGCAATTTCAAATCTTTCATCGATACCAGTCTCTTCACGTTCGAACAAAATCCCTGAGGCACTTTAACACCACGCAAACATTCACATAAACTCTTTTTTTCACTTCTCGATAATGTGTAACAAGCTGGTGGTAAATAAGTCCTCTTCCCATGAGACACTGGAGCTAAATCCCTTCGTATTCCCATGGAAACCATGTCCTTTCGTGCATTCACACTATCTTTACTCTTACCTTTTATATTGAGAAGCGTTCCGAGAAAACTATCTGACACATTCTTCTCCAAATGTATCACATCAATACAATGCTTCACCTCAAGACTCTTCCAATATGGAAGCTCGGAAAAAATTGATCTCTTTTTCCATAAGCATTTCTCGACCGGATTTTTCTTTTGTGTCTTACCAAATACCACATTAATGTCTTTCACCTGGTCATAGACTTGCTCAGGAGTTAATGTCTCTGGAGCTTTTTCTTCCTCTTTTTTGCCATTGAAAGCTTTCCTCAATTGACGATATGGATGGGCTGATTCAAGCCATTTTCGATGACCGAGGTACACCGTCTTCTTGCCATGCTCAAGCTGATGAAAATCAGTGTGCTCTCCACATTTGGGACATGCTTTATGGCCCTTATTACAATACCCGGACAAGTTGCCATATGCTGGGAAATCATTAATCGTACAGAAGATCATTGCCCGCATCTTGAAGGTTTCTTTTTTGTATGCATCATACACATCAACGCCTTCCACGAACAAATTTTTCAAGTCCTCCAACAACGGCTGAAAATAGACATCTATGTCATTTACGGGTTGTTTTGGTCCCGAAATCATCATAGACAGCATAATGTATTTGCGTTTCATGCACATTAACGGAAAAAGGATGTAAATTACAAGTAGAACTGGCCATGAACTATGTTGGCTACTCAAATTACCGTACGGATTCATCCCATCCGTACACAGTCCCAGCCTTAGGTTTCTTGGCTCGTTGCCGAAACAAGGATATAATTGGTCCATCTTCTTCCATTGAGGCGAATCACTCGGGTGTCGAAGTTTGCCATCATCGATTTTCTCATCGGCATGCCATCTTAAGTTCTTAGCCTCGGTTGGACTCGCAAACAAGCGTTTGAATCATGGTATTATTGGGAGATACCATAAAACCTTCGATGGGGAATTTTTTTTTTTACCACCATCACAAATAGCATCATCATCATTATTCTTCTTGTAACGGGAAGTTCCACATTTTGGACATTCGTGCAAATTTTTGTAATTTTTTCTGTAGAGAATGCAATCGTTAGAACATGCATGAATCTTCTTATATCCTAGGCCTAGAGGACACAAAATCTTCTTCGCTTCGTAGTTAGATTCTTGCAATTCATTATCCTTTGGAAGCATCCCCTTCAACAATCCAAGCAACTCCGTAAAACACTTATCGCTCAACCCATGTGTCGCCTTCAACTTAATAAGTTTCAATATCGCAGACAATCGGGAATAGGTTTTACAGCTCGGGTAAAGAGGTTTCTCGGCATCGGCTGACAAGGAATCGTAACTCTTATTTGCATGTGCTTGCTCAAATGCCTCTGCTCCAACATCATTAATCATCTCTTCTATTCTATCATACATCTCTTCATCAACGTCTTCATTGAGGGCATCTTTAGTCTGGGT
Organism: Phtheirospermum japonicum; assembly: GCA_014905375.1. NCBI lineage: Eukaryota > Viridiplantae > Streptophyta > Magnoliopsida > Lamiales > Orobanchaceae > Phtheirospermum > Phtheirospermum japonicum. The sequence goes on along the minus strand of BMAC01000033.1, from coordinate 1,112,010 downwards.
TGCATCTGGCATGTCAAATTCACTGTGCCATATCCATCGTGTGTAGTTCTTGTTGAAACCATCACAAATCACATGTTCTCTAATTTCTCTAACACTTAATCACTGACTATTCAAGCACTTCACACATGGACAATAGTACCTCCCATTATTGTTAGGAGCATGAGTCTTAGCAAACTCTATAAACTCATTAACCCCACTCTCATATTCCTCTGTTGATCGTATACCATTTATCCAACTACGGTCCATACCTACATAAAGTGAATTACAACCTTCAACACTCGTTTATACCAGATCATAAAATCTTAATTAATTAAAAAAAATCGAAAATTCAAAATTGGGGCTGAATTAAGTATTATTTCAAAATTTAGGTATAATTTGGGTTTGATTAGCAATTATTGTAGAAATTGGGGCTGAACTATAATTACTTTGAAAATTAGGGTTCAGTTTTAGTTTTTTAGTTAATTCGGGAATCTTAATCAATTAAAAAAATCGAAAATTCAAAATTGGGGCTGAATTAAGTATTATTTCAAAATTTAGGTATAATTTGGGTTTGATTATTTAGTAATCTTATTAATATCATAAAGATTAGTACGAAATGCATTTTTTTGAATCGCATTCCTCCATGTGGTATCTAATTTGTACGATCAATTAAGATCAGTTTTATAAATATACACAGTATTTCAAGCGTTATGGTAACATGTTTTTTTTTACTTATCTCGTTCTCTAACTTTCTACTTACTTTCTAAATTTGTTTTTGACGAAGCATCATCATTAACTAGTCTAACGAGTTCTCTTTTGGCAGCATTCTATTCGTAAAGTATTTAGTCTCACCTAACCAACGAAGCAAGGTTTCATATCTCCTAACTCAACTAATGAGATTAGTTACATCTAATTATTTACTTAATTATATTTAGTATTATCTTATCTGCTAATTTAAACAAATTAAGGATAATATTTTTTTTCATGGAAAAATTCTAGAATCAATTATATCATTATTTATTATTCGACAATTTGTGCACGTGATATCAAGAAAAGATACCGGCTACTTAAAAGACCTTTACAATTCAAATAAAAATAAAAATAAAAAATAGCCGCTTAAATGTTAAATGTTAAAACCTATGTTGTCCAATCAACTACCCTTTAATGGACTATAAATTAATTTCGTGATTTCATTGAAATGAGCTCTGACTTTAGGGTAATAATGCAAACATATTATTATGGTGCCTAGCAACAAAATCTTCAATTAGACGTAAGCATATCTAGATCTAGCTTCTACTTTTGTTCTATGTATATTTTAGCTAAGTATAAGGCTCGTGGAGTGTATAGGCAAATTGAAATTGAGATGAAATCGTATCTGCCCTATTTATAAATAATACTAGCCCAAGACAATTTAAGAAAAACAAAAAAAAAGGAGTGAAATCGATAAGGGGCAACCAAGACGAGCTTACCGCTGCACTTTACCTTCAAGTGAGCATTATCAGTCAGGCGCTTATCTTTGTGACGAGGTCAAGAAGCTGGTCGTTCGTGGAGCGACCTAGTTTCTTGCTCTGCGCTGCTTTCTTGATAGCGCAGCTGGGTGAGTGCCCCTTTAAAAGTACTCTAAAGGTCATTTTGTTTTGATAATTTGTTTGGTCAAGTTTTTTAAAGTTGTGGGATTTTTTTTTCCAGTTGGCTACAATAATCGCCGTGTATGCAAACTGGGGATTCGCGAGGATGAAAGGCATCGGATGGGGTTGGGCTGGAGCCATCTGGATCTTCAGCATCGTCACCTATTTCCCACTGGATGTTCTAAAGTTCATGATTCGATATGGGTTGAGTGGCAAAGCATGGGAATCCATGATCCAGAACAAGGTATACATAATTTAATCTAACAAGCAAAAACTCTATTTTTCGTATCCTATTCTTCCGAGTAGACCTAGCCAAGTGGGAACCGGAACCAGCTTTAACGGTTCCGGTTATAATTCCAAGCTTAAGAACTTGAAATTCTTGGATAGTCGCCATAAATCTGGGTAAAGCCAGATTCGTGGAACAGGCGGTTCCTTTTTTTATATAATATATAGTGTATTGTACATAAATAATATAATAAATTATACATGTTATCTCTGTTCCATGAAAATGTTGCAGGCTGAGGGAGCTTCACACTCTTAAGGGACACGTCGAGTCGGTGGTGAAGCTGAAGGGATTGGACATTGACACCATCCAGCAGCACTACACAGTCTAAGGGATCAAATAGCCGTATACAACTCTCAAACTAGAGACGAACATAATAACTATAAGATTGAGTGTTCAAGGATGTTTGAAGTGTTAAATTTGAAGTCACTACTGTTTGGTTGTTGTTTTTTCTACTTTGGTTTTGAATAAAACTCTGTTTTTCGTATCCTATTCTTCCGAGTACACCTAGCCAAGTGGAACCGGAACCAGCTTTAACGGTTCCGGTTATAGTTCCAAGCTTAAGAACTTGAAATTCTTGGATAGTCGCCATAAATCTGGGTAAAGCCAGATTCGTGGAACAGGCGGTTCCTTTTTTTATATAATATATAGTGTATTGTACATAAATAATATAATAAATTATACATGTTATCTCTGTTCCATGAAGAAAAATTGTTGTTACTTTAGAAAGTGATCAGTTATCAGCTATGCCGATAATTGTTTCAATAGTACAACTTGCCGATAATTGGGTCAAGTCAAGTAATGACGAACCTTTGATATTTTGCTAATAACAACAATTATAACAGCATAAGGCAAAAAACAAAAGGCTGATCCTTTCATGCCCCGTTAAAACATATTATTGCATTTTTTTTTCCAGTTTTCCAGCACAAGTATCACTACAGTATCACTACAGCCTCTACATTTTCAGAACAAGAATGCTTTTAATCTCTGCAACTTCACTCAATCAACACTCTTGACAAAGCCCAATTCCACATTTAGTGTCAAGACGAAATTGCAGATATGGAGGTGTACATTTAGTGACTTATTACCTGGTGAATATAGCAGAGACGAGCTGTGTTGAGGATTTAGTTGAGGGCGACGGCCATTTTCCAGATATGTAAACGCCGATTGAGGGGACAAGATCGAAAATGTTATCCGCTATATTCTCCACATGAAAAAGAGAGAACTTTGTAAATAATAGTTGAATCACGTGTTACTGATGATTAATAATTATTTATGAATTTTATCTTGCTGTAGAGGCAGAGATTAAATCCAGAATAAATTGTAAGAATTATTAGACGTATAATTCGAATTAAAAAAAAAGTCTTGAAGCAATTATATGAGTGTATTATTATGATATTTCCAATACTTAAATCAAATTAAGATACCCATTTGAGCGATTTATAAAGAAGAAAACAAAGCTTAAGCAATTTCCAAGTTATATTCAAAAGACAATGCTGACTAGTCAAACTATACAATTTCCTGAATAGTAAGACATATGCTAGGAAGCAGTTAGTTAGAATCCATCAAAATAATTCTCAAAACTAAGGTTAAGAAAACATAAATTACTAATTCCTCAGAATATTCAGGATTTAGATAAAAAAATATTTTGGCAATAAGAACAGTGGCCCCAGTAATAACATTACTCACATAACTTAACTTCATTGGGCATTTGCAGTAAGATCCTAAATAGCCATACCTGAATGGCAAAATCATAAAATGCAAAATTCCCAAACTCACCTAGCTGCTTCAAATCACGAAGTCTGCAACATACTTATAATGGCAGAAAATTAGAATCAGCAAGATATGAAATAATAAAAGCAATACAACACTTAATCATGAACAGGAAAAAAATGATAAACAACACGAACTAGTTTGACTTACCTGTGAAACTGCTCTGTGTCAACAAAATTCAAAGAGAGCTGCAATCAAGGAAGGAGACAAAGTAAGAATCACAGCAGCATCACTAACTAGAGTAGTATTAAAATAAGAAATAATTTCTATGCAAATGATATTTACATAAATATATCTTATATTCCTATTCTCTCATAAATCCAGGATTATGTTTACACATAAATGAAACATACAACAACATAGATGCATATGTGCCTGCATACGCAAAAATTAGAAGATGCATAAGAAAAGCCTTGAACTAATATCAAATCACAGCAATTGATTTGGACATTCAAATCTGACACGAAAAATCATCAAACAATCAAAATGACTTGGAGTCCTCTTATAATCCCCATCGATTCAGGTCAATATTTACGCTAAGATGCAAAATCGATTTTCATATATGAGAAGAAACATCAAATTTACCGTGTTTYATCGATAATAAYRACATAACACAGATAAACTGCAGGACGCTCAAAGGCAAAARATCTCAAACCATCAATCAAAACTRAAATCAACTCCGTTTCAAACATACAAACGTCTACACAYRAGATGCTAAATTTAAATCCGTCCGAGTCCACATAAACACAACAGCGTGAACTAAAATCCGAAAGTTCGAAACAAAATGAACAAATCTCAGCTAATTTTCTTCAAAATCGAACTTAAATGCTAAGCATGCAGGAGTTTTTGTCATTTTAAGTATAAATCAATAAATAGTTCAGTGGATGCAAAATATTTAAATGTAGAATGAGCCAAGGTAGATGACAAGAGGAAGCATTCATGAAAATGAGAAAACATTGATGTTCCATTTTCTTGGTCAATCTGCTAGGATCTGATTCTTGTAATCCAAATAAAACATTATTATTGACAGGAAAAACGTAAAATTAATTTTGAACGAATAGTTGCTTTCTAAACCTAGAAGATAATAGCTCAAGACAAATTTATTTTACACTGATCTTTTCAAACCATAGATCGCTTCACCAAGGCAGTTAGGGACTGGAACCTCACAAGGATACTAGAAAAAAGAAAGATCTGCTAGATATACAATTGAGTTGGCATAAAGCCAGAGATTTAGGAGCTGGGCCTGGCGAAGTCGAGACATATGTGAAGCATTCCTTCGTCAATCTAGTTCTTATCCACAGTGAGATTGGTGGGTTGCCAGGCTTCTTTTGTCTAAAGAACCGACCCGGGATGTCTACCAAAAAATGGGCTAGCTAAGGACCCAAATCTAACTTACGAGCCTTACTAGTAAAAGGGCTCTACCATCAGCATCAACATCTTTCAAACAAAAACTGACTCTTAATTGAAATGCCAGATATCCAGAATAGGCTCCTAGTGCTTTTCTTTTTCATATAAGAAATGCAAAGGGGAAGATTCCTGATTCCTACTTATTTGACCGAATCTCAACAAAAAGAGGTGATAGTCTGATCTATCAATGGCCAATCAGGAAGAAATATAGGCACCTTATTCTTGGAATGATATCTCAAATTACAAACTTCTCACAATAAAAATTGTCGACAAAATAAAAATTAACCAAAAACCCTAAACTAAGAATCTGACAGAGAACGAAGAAAACAAAAAAATTGGGTTAGAATCATAAACCCTAGAAGAAGAAGAAGATGCACTCAATTACACAAGTAGTTCGACTCAATTATACAAGTATTAAAAAAAAAAATGAACAAACCAGAAACCCTAGAAGCAGAAGAAAAACCTGATTGAGCCGCCTTCCAAATTAGCAATGGTTCGATTTACTTGAGAAAACGCCGACTATGGACTCAATTAAACTCCGTCTTCTTCAGGTTTGAGCTGGGAGCGGCGGCTTGCCGGAGCGAGGTGGGAACGGGGGACAATTTTTGGAAAGGGAGAAAAAAAAAACAAAAAAACGGGCTCTGTTTTCTTTTGTTAAAAAAAGGGGCTGAAACGTATTAAAATTGTAAGTTTAATTAAATTGATATTGAGAACGGTATATTATTACTGTTCTGTTTCGGGATATTTAGAGAACGGTATTTCATATACCGTTCTGTATCGGGATATTTCGAGAAGGGTATTTTTTACCATTCTGTATCATTGATTATATCCAGAACGGTTTTACATACACCGTTCTGGAAAGTAAAAATAATGGGCGGCAAAAAATTTTTATTTTCGCAGCATTAAATTGATCAAGACAATTGAGAACGGTTTTATAAATACCGTTCTTGATTGGTTTGCAATCCAGAATGGTATTTTTAATAACGTTCTGTACTTACACAATCTCCAGAACAGTATTAAAATACCGTTCTGGATTGTACACTATCCAGAACGTTATTTAATTACCGTTCTGGATGGAGGCATAATCCAGAACGGTTTTTCAATAACCGTTCTGGAATGTCCGCAGTCCAGAACGGTAATTGAATACCGTTCTGGCCATTTGTCTTTTACTTTTATGAAAGTTTATAGTTTTACTTTTGTGTTGGATGACTTGTTTGTGGTCATTTGACAAGAGTGTGGTTCCTTGGGGCAATTATGTGTGTGCATAATTTATTTATTTATTATTCTACACTTCTTCTTTCTCTCTCTCTTATTTTTTTTTTTGCAAATGGATCTCAAAGAATAATAGTACTTTGCGAGGTTTCGACACGGCCGGCACGAAACACATATAAATAGCAAGAGAGAGATAGAAAGAGATTGTTCTGCTAATTATATACCCATTAAGTTATCATTTGTTTTTAAAAAATATTGGGAAGACGTGTGTATGGTAGATGAATATAAAAGTGATGTGACGAATATGAAATCATAAAATCATATTCATCACACAACTCTTATATATTTATCGTACGTAATGAATATGCAACAAGTATGTGATGAATACACAGGATATGAATAATGAATATACAAATTATGAATAATAAATATAAAAATAAATTCACGATTAATCATACAACCGAGAGCATGATAATTTATTGGAGCCGTGATGAACACAATGAATTACTAAAAAATAAAATCCAAGTATACAAATATAATCACGAGGCAAAAGTTAAATAATATAAATATTTATTACTGTCAGCTTTACACCAAAAAAGTGTAGACAACTAATTTAATTGAATAATCAAAACCGAGCAGTTGTTGCATAATATCGAGACAACTTTCACTAAACGAGTGGGTCAAACAAATACGCACAGCTCCGGTGGAACTCTTATTCAAGAAAGATAAGAAGTTTCTTAACAACTAATGATGACCTGACTACATGTATTATTCTCCATCACCTAATTAATTCATAGTTTAAAAATACAAAAGAGAGTAGGGGCCCAAAACCTGTGCAGAAATCTGAGAAGAAAAATAGACTAAATAACAAAACTAGATGTATTTAGAGACCCTGGTCAATGAGATAATCAGCAAGCCTTTCCACAACCATGTTGCACTGCCCAGGTGTCACTGGCTCCTCATACAACCCAAAAACCAGTGCTTGCCCTGTCTTCTTTATTGTTATCCCTCCAGAGCCCTGCCAAAGAATCAGAGAAATTGAGACACAGCATTTGAATCATGTTCAACACCCAATATCATATATGATTGAATTATATTAATTTGCATATTAACTGAGTACCTTCTTTCCACGAATCACAGCGTTAGGCTCTCCTTGGATCACCATGTACTTTGCCCCTGCAACGAATAGGCCATTTGGGGCCAAGTGTCCCGGCTCGTCCAAATCAGTCATTATGCTTTTGATCTCCTCTGCCTTCAACTGTAATACAACAAATTTAACACATTATACGAGTTTTTAACTAACAGTAAAAAATAAATTAACTAACCAGTAAAAAGATGAAACCTGAGGGAAGGCGGAGCTCTGAGCCCAGATGGAACCGTCGTGTCCCATGATCGCCGCAGATGCGAGACGGAGGCCCGCGTGCCCCTCGATATCACACATCAAATGTTCATCGACATATGTTTGCCACGACATTTTCTTTTTCTTTCTTTTTTGTTGCGGTTACTTCTTGATTATTTTCCTCACGCAGAGAGAGATGTGAATGTGATGATCTAGATTATTTGTATTTTTGTTTGAATATTTGACAAAGTGTTGAGAGGCATTGCATAATTCTCTCCGGACCGTGCATTAACACCTTAATTACTGTCCATTCAAACTCTCATAGATTTGGCCAAACCACATATATAACTCGTGCATCCCTCTTTTTCCTTAGTTTAGTAATATATATGGGGATGTGAGAGAAATTGAATTGGTCCAACTCGAGCTAAATAATTAAAATAATTATTCTATCTAAAAATGAAATAGCACGGAAGCAAACAACAATATAAATAAATGACAGTTTTATACGAAAAGAATCCCTCTTCCTCTCATAACTATTTCATTAAAATAGTATTTGTGCACCAACAACTTGAACTTACAAATACAGACTCCCTTGTATCTCACTAATGTAGTTACACTCTACTTTTAATTACTTTTCTAACAAACTCTCTTGGATTTCTCATAACCTATAGAACTCTATTTTATGGTTAGAAAGATACTTATCCCTTCTAACTTAAAGAAAAGTATCAAATATATTGTCTTAATATTATAACTAAAGTTGAAACGTGTACTATAATACTAAAACCGTATAAAATATAATAAGTATTTGAGTATTCTTATGTTTTTTAAAACTCAGAAATTGAAGTACTTTTTTACAATGAAACCTATCAACTATATATAAACACTATGTAAGTCGGTTTCCTTGAGTAGGCGGGTTTCTTCATGTGCCATGCGACGCGGGCCTTGGATCATCAAACCGCCTGAGGAATCAGGATTCTAAGATAATTCTGTTTCCTTTTTTATTTCATCCTTCCTTGTGCAAATCTCGAACTTCGTGATTCTTGTCAACTTTAGAGAAGCCACAAGAACTTTCCGTGTTGAAGCTTTAACCAATCCAACTGTAATCACGAGCTTCCTTTTAAACTTCTTGTTGAATTCTGAATCTTTCATAATATAGTATCCTTTATTCCAACTAAGCGCGTGTACGTACATTTGCAAAATAGGAAACAACCAATGATCAGTGCTTAATTAAACTAATTAAAGTATTAGGAACTTTTGAATACTAAAATTTCCCTTAATATGTATTTTGACATGCTATGTATTATATACTTAAAATTTCAATGTAACTTCAAAGAAATAATTCGAATGATGCAAATTCTTAATTTCTTACAAAAACGATGTAGATTTCATTTTTTATTTTTTCATAATCGTTACTTAATAGTTATGTATTTAATTATAGTATAACTAGAGCAGTATCATACTCTTATTAACCACTGGGTCATTTATGTGACTATCAATTACGTACAACAGTCATACTTCAAAAGTAAATATTCATATTTTAAGGTACAAGTAAGGTGAACGTGTGTTGCATGTGGACCATATATATTGTTTTATTTTTGTTTATGTAATATTACAATGCATGCTTCTAAACATGTATAGGTAGAATAATAAACTTAATTCATTAACTAAAATGAACATAATATATTAAACAAGGAAATTCTTCCTCTGTCCACTTGGATTTTATTAATTAACTCATAAACATAATACAAGTACACCTAGTGAAACCATGAATATGTCAACTTACTTGAAACTCTCACTTAATTAATATCTCTAGCAACCGCGTGTTGGTCGAACAGTAATATGAAGTACTCTTTGTACTCCTTCAATTAGTTGCTATCAACTTCCCATTGATTTGTATAGTGACTATTGTGTTTTACAAAAACTCAATTTGTTTGAATAATAATCTCAAGCAACTAAAAACAAGTATGAAGGCAATCGTTGTTTCTCTCTCATAAAAGGTGTGTCTTTACAATACACAAACAATAAAGAGCCTGGACAGCCGATGATTTGTAAGGGAAGGATTTTCAAATATCTTTTCTTAACTTGAATGATTTGACAAGATCCTCTTTCCTTCACTTAGAATTTGTACGGTTATAAGAATTATATGCACTAAATAATCATTCTATGTAAAACATGACATCCACGAAAGAAAATGATAATATAAAGAAGAGATAACTTTGTACGAGGAATAATACATCTGCCTTTCAAACTCTTTCATTAAAATAGTGTTCAAACTACTTTGACTTACAAATAGGGACTCCCTCCAATCTTACCAACATACTTACACACTACTTTTAACTACTTTTCTGACCAACTCCCTTGGATTTTTTTAGATCCTATAGAACTCCCTTCCATTGTTTATAAGATAATAATCCCTAGCACCTTAAAGAAAAGTATCAAATATATTGTTTTAATAATATATCTAATGTCAAAATATGTACTATAATATTAAGACCTTAATATATAAAATATAATAAGTATTCGAGTATTCTTACATTTTCTTAAAGCTTAATTTTTGAAGTACATTAATAATGAAACCTATCAATTATATATATACACTACGTAAATTAGTTCTCCTTGAGTAGGCAAGTTTTTTCATAGGCCGTGCGAGATGGGCCTTTGATCATCAAACCGCCATAGGAATCAAAATCCTAAGAGAATTTTGCTTCCTTTTTTATCTCATCGTTCCATGTACAAATCTCAGAATCTTTGACTTTAGAGAATCCATAGGACTATCTATGTTGAAACTTTAACCAAATCTAGTTGTAATCTCGAGCTTCATTTTTAACGTCTTCCTGAAACCTTTATCTTCCAGAATACAGAAACCTTTGTTCTAACTGAGCGCATGTACCTTCATCTGTAAAATAGGGAACCAACCAATAATCAATTATTAATTAAACTAATTAAAATATAAGGAACAATTGAATACTATAACTTCCTTTAATATTTATTATGACTTTCTAGGTAATTCATACTTAGAATTTTGATGTAATTTCTAAGAAATAACTCAAATGATGCAAATTATCATTTTCTTACAATATCTCCCTTTGTCATTCATTTCGAAAACTCTTATTCATGCAGACAAGTCAAAAATAGTACCCAAGGTACAAGTACATAGCTAGATGTAACAACTTATAACAGATAAATCCTGCAAAGGTCAATCAGACTTACATAAGTCTAAAACATAATAGATAAAAAAGAATTTGTTCTAATCCAATAAATGCAGACCTGAAGAAAAGTTTGAATATATACACAATCACTAAAAGATGAGACTTTTTATAGTATGAAAATTGTACTTAGTTTTCAGAATGTTTAAGATCACTAAGGTCACAACCCACCAAAAACCTGTTAACCTACAAGCATGTTAGAATATTCAATGTATCAAGTATCGACACCAAATAATAATATAAGTATATCATATCCTCACTACAGAATCACTCAAAAAGCAATAAAGTAGTATCTAATTTTCCAACTAACAATAGCAGCAGCGAATCAAGTTGAAGCATTTGACGTAGCTTTATCCTCCCTTGGTAAAAACTCTAAACCATCCATATACTCATATAAGTCGATTTTATATATTTATGTATGTTTTTCATATTTTCTTATTTCTTGTTTTGTGTGCTTTATTCGGGTTTGAGTCATATTTTGTCCCATATTTCTTTGTATTGGATTTTAGTAGCCTTTGCCATCTTTTTAGTATTTTCATAGTTAATCTCATATTATTGGTAGATATTCATGTTATTTTGTCTTTCCTTTATTTAGGAGGGCCAAGCGGGCCCAAGTTCATACCCGAGGTTCAAAATTGACTCGATTTGACAAAAACACAACTCACACCCACAAAGTATAGCCATCGATCGATGCACCATTGACGCACCCTTCTTGCCCGCGTCGACCACAAGGGTTGACAGATTGGCCAAGAATCCTCGCCACCATCGATCGATGGGGCATAGACACACGACCATTTTATCACTGTCAACTGCATTCATCAATTGACACATAATCGATGGCAGAGTCACCATCGATTAATGGTCGATCGATGGAA
>BMAC01000033.1:1079299-1091678 GCA_014905375.1 Phtheirospermum japonicum | reverse complement strand
TTTTTACAGAAAAGTTGGATCTTTACCTTGCGGCCGATTTGCAGAAAACTTGTAAAGGYTGATGGCGTTTGGATTTTTCTTTATAAACCAAGCTTAGGATTTAATTTTAGAAAGTTAGGGTAGGGTCTTGGTGGGCTCGGGCTAGTCGTTTKGCTCGTTTTCAAGTCCAAAAGAAACGACCCAAAAGACGTCTTAAATTTTAAAACTGAATAAGCCCTTTAGTACTTTAAATGAATAAGAATAATTATAATACAAATAAATGTAATTATTCTATAATTAAAAATTTATTTCATGGAAATTCATTAGTAATTTAATTAAATTAATAAGTTGCTAATTAATTATAATAGTTCCTTAGAAATTTATAATGAACTATAAATTCGCTTAATTAGAGTTTTAAATTATTTATAATAACTATAGTATAGATAAATTATAATAATTTTAGAAATCGAAAATATTTCATAAACGACTTAATAGTAATTTAAATAAATAATTAAATTACTAAATAATTATATTAATTTCTTAGAAATTGATAATATAATTTTATTTGGAAAACGAATTATAAATTCGTTTAAGTAGCATTCTTAAATTATTTAATAATTAAATAGGAATTTGTTTTATGGCGACGAGCTTGGGACTAGAATTATATTTTTAATGCATGAAGAAAATTTAAATAAATAAAATAAAATGCWTTGGATTACGGATGTTACAATTCTACTAGCGAAGGATTTTTCCGGTGTCGCAATCAAAAGGTGGACTCAATTAGAGGGGATACGCTTGGATCCCTACGGCGAGAAGTTTCGGTGTTAGCCACTTAGCTAGGAATTGATTCCCTCTCAATCGTCGCTTGAAAAAATTAATCGAGAGGTATTAATTTATTTATTTTATATGAATCATATTTTGTATTCGATACATAATAATGAAAATGGCGATCGTTAAAATCGTTCACGAAATCTACGGGGTTTATTATATATATTTAATATATATAATTGTTTTAATGAATCAAAAAAAGATAATTTTTAATTCCGCTGCGTAAGCCCCGTACGATTATAGCGAACCCAACATATGGAACATGTGAAGTGTTATTGCCTTGTTCTATTCTTGCAATCCATTCTGAGAGTTGAATAATCTCTACCAGCTCTATTTTCAAATGCCTTCTATAGAAATTTTTATAAGTTTTTTATTTTTTGAGACATCAATAACTACACGTTCTTATCGAGAAATGTTGTATGTTTCAATTAACAACAAGTGATCAGACTCAATGAACACTCATGTTTGGGTTGTGAATATAATGTTCGCCTAGTAAATCACCTTTATGGGTACTAGAAAAAGGTATATGAATAGAAATCTTTATATAAGTCACTAGTGCAGAAACTGCATTATAGAACAGAACATCCTGGTGCATCCAGTAGGGTATTTAAAATACTTTTCTGGATTAAACTTTGTAGAATGGTATTTGAAATTACCGTTCTGGATAGATGATTTTCTAGAACGGTTTTACAATACCGTTGTGGAAAGTAGACATTCCATAACAGTTATGAAAAAACTGTTCTGGATTATGAGTCGATCCAGAACAATATTCGAATAACATTCTGGAATGTACGTCAATCCAGAACGGTTTTAATAAGACCGTTCTTGATAGTCTTTTCCAATTAAAGTAAATGAAATTTTTTTGCCCTTATATTTTTCCATTCCAGAATGGTATTGTTAAAACCATTCTGGATTTATTCGCTGATACATAAGGATAACAAAAAAAACCATTCTCAAAAGGCTTCGTCGATACAAAGCGGTAAACAAAATACCGTTCTCGATTTCCATTTTCCAATTAAATGATCATTTTTCCATTAAGTTTCAGCCATTTTGTCAAACAAATTTCCCTCATCTCACCCTGTTTTTCATTATTCCCCTTCAAGAAAAAATTGCTGCCTTCCTAGCTCGCTCCGGCCACCGCTACATCTTACACCTGAGGAAGATGGTGTATAATTGAGTCCATCGTTCGCGTTTTTTCTTGCAGATTCAAACCCATTGCCAATTTGGAAGGTGGTCTCTGTTATGTTTTCTTCTTCTTCTAGGGTTTATGTTTTGTTCACATTTTTTTTGTTACATGTATGATTGAGTCCATCTACTTGTATAATTGAGCCCTTCTTCTTCTTCTTCTTCTTCTTCTTCTTCTTCTTCTTCTTCTTCTTCTTCTTCTTCTTCTTCTTCTTCTTCTTCTTCTTCTTCTTCTTCTTNGGAAGTTGTTCCATTTTCAAAGACTCTTCTTTTATATATTCCGGTTATTTGACGAACTCTTTATACACCATTTCCCCAAGTGAACCCATTCTCACAATTCAACAAAATAAAAGGAAGTTAGATAATCAAAGTTCTTTCACACTTTGGCATGCTARATTAGGTCACATTTCCGAAAAAAGGATACACAAGTTGGGACAAAAACTCGACCTTAAGGGAGAGCAAAATTTGCCAGCATGTGAGTCATGCCTTAAAGGAAAGATGACTAAATCACCATTTGTTGGACAAGTGGAACGAGCCAAAGGTCTATTGGATTTGATCCATACAGATGTATGTGGTCCGCTAAGTGTTAGTGCGAGAGGGAACTATCACTACTTCATAACCTTTACCGACGATTATTCTAGGTTTGGTTATGTATACCTTATGAGGCATAAATCTGAGACCTTTGAAAAGTTCAAGGAATTCAGATGTGAAGTAGAGAAACAAAGTGATTGTAGTATTAAGACTCTTCGATCAGATCGAGGCGGTGAATACTTATCAAATGAGTTTCTTGATTATAAAAGAGAGAATGGTATTTTCTCACAGTGGACTCCTCCCGGAACACCACAATTGAATGGAGTTTCGGAGCATAGAAATCGAACTTTGTTGGACATGGTTCGATCAATGATGATTTTCACTCCCTTACCTCTTTCATTCTGGGGCTATGCCTTAGAAACGGCGGCATACCAATTAAATAGGGTGCCAAGTAAAGCCGTACCCAATACACCCTATGAAATATGGTATAGGAAGTCACCTTCCTACAAATACCTAAAATCATGGGGGTGTGATGCTTACGTTAAGCGTCAAATGGGAGATAAGTTGGACATGAGATCCATCTTATGTAAGTTTGTGGGGTATCCAAGAGAGTCTATAGGATACTATTTCTATGACCCTTCGGAACAAAAGGTGTTTGTTTCGAGGAATGCTACTTTCCTTGAAGAAAAGTTTCTTTCTAAAAGTGGTGGCGGAGTTGTAGAACTTGATGAAGTTCAAGAACCACAAAGTATCCCATAGGTTACCGCAAATAGCACACCAACTGAGGCTGGACCATCTGTAGCACAACCTCTTCGAAAATCCGTAAGGGTTTCAAGGGCCCCTGAGAGGATGAACCTTTTGTTAGAGAACAAAGAAGAGGGACTCCTTCTGGATAGTGATCCAAGAAGCTATGAAGAGGCAATGTCTGACATTGACTCAGAAAAATGGCAAGAAGCAATGCAGTCTGAAATGGACTAAATGTACTCCAACAAGGTATGGACCTTGGTGGACCCACCACAGGGAATTGTTCCCATTGGCTGCAAATGGGTTTACAAGCGGAAGCTTGGAGTAGATGGAGAGGTAAGTACCTTTAAAGCACGTTTGGTTGCAAAAGGTTATACTCAGAAGCAAGGCATTGATTATGAGGAAACCTTTTCACCAGTAGTGATGCTTAAGTCCATTCGGATCCTGTTAGCCATATCTGCGTATTATGACTACGAGAAATGGAAAATGGATGTGAAGACTGCCTTCCTTAATGGAAATATTAAGGAAGAGATATATAAAGCAGCCAGAGGGCTTCATATCCAGTGGGAGTGAGCAACAGGTTTGCAAACTCCAGATATCCATTTATGGTCTCAAACAGGCTTCGAGGAGTTGGAACATCCGATTTGATGAAACAATCAAAATGTTTGATTTTCATAAGAATCCGGATGAACCATGTGTATATAAGAAGGTTAGTGGGAGGGCAGTTACTTTTGTTGTACTCTATGTTGATGACATTCTACTCATTAGGAATGATGTAGGGATGTTGCAATCAACAAGAACTTGGTTGTCTAAGCAGTTCTCCATGAAGGACTTGGGAGAAGCATCTTTTATCCTTGGGATAAAGATATATCGAGATAGATCACGAAAGATGATTGGACTATCCCAGTCCATGTACATAGACAAAGTGCTAAAAAGGTTTAGCATGGAGGAATCCAAGCTTGGATACATCCCAATGAGCACTGATCCACTTTCTAGGGTTATGTCTCCAAAGACACCTGAAGAAAGAGGGAAGATGGCTCGTGTACCTTATGCATCCGCGATTGGGAGCATTATGTATGCAATGCTATGTACTAGACCTGATGTCGCACATGCTGTGAGTGTCACAAGCAGATATCAGTCAAATCCACGTTTTGAACACTGGAACGCCGTTAAGAAGATTCTTAAGTACTTGAGAAGAACTAAGGATATATTCTTAATATACGGCAATGGAGAACTGAAACTAGAGGGATACACTGACTCTAGTTTTCAATCCGATGTAGATGACTCAAAGTCAATGTCTTGATATATATTCATCTTGAATGGAGGAGCAGTCAGTTGGAAAAGTTCCAAACAAGAGACGAATGCAGACTCTGTTACAGAGGCTGAATATATTGCCGCATCAGATGCAGCAAAAGAGGCTGTTTGGATGCGGAACTTTATCCAAGGGTTGGATGTAGTTCCGTCCGCTGTTGATCCAACAATAATTTATTGTGACAACAAAGGGGCTATAGCGCAAACAAAAGAACCGAGATCTCATCCAAGATCCAAACACATCTTGAGACGATACCACCTGGTGAGAGAGATCGTTGGTAGAGGCGACGTCGTTGTGGATCGATTCGCTTCAGCAGAAATTGTAGCAGACCCTATGACTAAGCCTTTAGCACAAAAGGTATTCGACGGGCATCTTGAGAAGATGGGCCTAAGATACATGGGCAATTGGCACTAGGGCAAGTGGGAGATTGTTAGAGTAGAGTGCCCGACGTTTCAATTAGATTGGATTTCATTCTACTTGTATAATGATTTTATTGGAATTATATTAATAAAGGCAACTTTCTTTATCTTATGTTTTCGCTTTTATTATTATTGCACGTATGATAAAGTCCTTAGACCAATTTAAACTATGGAATATGGTTGCGCATATGATGGTAATCATGGAATATGTCTCTAAGGTTTTGGTCTTAAACTTGTTCCAAGTCAATGAGCTTTTCGAGATAGGACATTGAATAGCCCGGTAAGACTTGCGCATATGATGCATGCTTGTAAGACAAGGATGTTGCATTCCATTAACATCAGCGTTGTGACGCTAGTGCATATATGTGGGTGCTTGTTGGAGAACAANCTTCTTCTTCTTCTTCTTCTTCTTCTTCTTCTTCTTCTTCTTCTTCTTCTTCTTCTTCTTCTTCTTCTTCTTCTTCTTCTTCTTCTTCTTCTAGGTTTTATGATTCAACCCCATTTTTTTTTGTTTTCTTCTTCTTCTTCTAGGGTCTCTGTCAGATTCTTAGTTTACACTCGCGTGTTTGGTTCTATGTTTGTGCATATTGAATTGGTTATTCTAAGAAAGAAAAAATACGAAGAAAATTGTACAAATAAAATTAGCCATCTACGAAGATAAACAATGAATAAAAGATGTATTTCTCTAAATGTTTCTATATCTTCATTTTCCCATTACTACTTGTGGAATGAGGCTACACATGAGCTTTATGTTTTATATATATATTACACAAAAATTAATTCATGATGAATACATGTATATATGTGTAGGATAATAATGGCTTGTGTGTTGGTTCTTGATTGGTGGTTCTTTTTTGTATTTGCTATTAGTAGTGATTTGTAATTCTGTGAGATTCCCATTGTAGTTCTGTCGAAATTCCCAATTCTGATGGCATGCGTTGTTGAATTCAAGTTTGGTCTAAGGATGTCATATATTATTACAATATTATTATTTTGAGATTCCATATAAGTAATGCTGTTCATCTGTAGTTTCTTCTTATTAATAACACAAAAACTGTTATTAATAATAGTTACTTATTAGTAACACCAAATCTATCTTGTAGTGTAATGTTTGTATGATTTTTCTAGTAAGAGAAGTATGAGGGCACACTGAAGTGCGCTTTGAATGAGTATACGAAGTCGAACAAGATTAATGAGCAAATGTTTGTAGTATCATGAGATGTACATACTAGGGATAGAAAAGACAACACTAGGTATTACTTGTAATTATAACACATCGATGTGAATGGTACAGTGGCTTGTGTGCCTTTTCCTCTCTCTGTTTGTTTCATATTGTGTTTTTTGACATGAAGAAAACGAGTGTCGTGTGATAATGTGATAAAGTATATGATGGTTGTGAGTAATATAAATCTTTCACATCCTTGTTAAGATTTGATAGGACTCTGCTGGTGGCTGACCTGAGGCGTGTGAGCATAATTTTTTTTTAGTTTTCCATTTTTTTCTCGACTGTTGAAATACATTCTTGATTAATATTTTGGGATCTTTTCATGTTTTCTGCTCAACCATCTGACCGGATCAGTACAGGAATCTGACTGAATAAAACCTACTGTACTCCCATCCGGCCGGATAACAGGCCCATCCGACCGGATGATGCTCAATCTCAATCATCCGCCTAGATCAATGCAGGAATCCGACCGGATAAAACCTAATGCACTCCCATCCGACCAGATAACAGGTCCATCCGACCGGATGATGCTCAGCCTCTACCCCTTTTTATAAAATATGAACTTTATGAAAAGGAGAAAAAAGAATATTAACCTTTTTTTTTAATAAAATATGAACCCATGAATGTTAAATAAGTTAATTAACAAGTTTTAAGGATAAAATCTTTTTATTGAGAAATTAGGGGCTACTATGGAATTTTTAAAATTGTGGGGATAAAATTTTAAATATTTTTATATACTGGTAGAAAAGAGTATTGAAGGTTTTAATTCACTTTATGTAGGCAAGACCGTAGTTGGATAAATGGTATACGATCAACAGAGGAATATGAGAGTGTGGTGAATGAGTTTATAGAGTTTGGTAAGACTCATGCTCCTAACAATAATGAGAGGTTCTACTGTCCATGTGTGAAGTGCTTGAATAGTCAGCGATTAAGTGTTAGAGAAATTAGAGAACATATAATTTGTAATGGTTTTAACAAGAACTACACATGATGGATTTGGCACGGTGAATTGAACATGCCATAAGTATCCCAGATTGAAGATTCCCATAAATGAAGACGTTGATAAAGAAATGTATGATTGAATAGAAGAGATGATTAATGATGTTGGAGCAGAGGTATTTGAGCAAGCACATGCAAATAAGAGTTACGATGCCTTGTCAACTAATGCCGATACACCTCTTTACTCGAGATGTAAAACCTATTCACGATTGTCTACAATATTAAAACTTATGAAGTTAAAGGTGATGCATGGGTTGAGCGATAAGTGTTTTACGGAGTTGCTTGGCTTGTTAAAGGGGATGCTTCCAGAGGATAATGAATTGCCAGAATCTAACTACGAAGCGAGGAAGATTTTGTGTCCTCTAGGCTTAGGGTATAAGAAGATTCATGCATGTTCTAACGATTGCATTCTCTATAGAAAAGAGTACAAAAATTTGCACGAGTGTCCAAAATGTGGAACTTCACGTTACAAGAAGACTAACGATGATGATGCTAGTTGGGATGGTGGTAAAAAACAAACCCCATCGAAGGATTTATGGTATCTTCCAATAATACCAAGATTCAGACTCTTGTTTGAGAGTCCAACCGAGGTTAAGAACTTAAGATGTCATGCCGATGAGAAAATCGATGATGGTAAACTTCGACACCCGAGTGATTTGCCTCAATGGAAAAAGATGGACCAGTTATATCCTTGTTTTGGAAACGAGCCAAAAAACCTAAGGCTGGGACTGTGTATGAATGGGATGAATCTGTACGGTAATCTGAGTAGCCAACATAGTTCATGTCCAGTTCTACTTGCAACTTACAACCTTTTTCCATTAATGTGCATGAAACACAAATATATTATGTTGTCTATGATGATTTCGTACCCAAAACAACCTGGCAACAACCTATATGTCTACTTTCAGCCATTGTTGGAGGACTTGAAAAACTTGTTCGTGGAAGGCGTGTGTACGATGCTTACAAAAAAGAAACCTTCAAGATGCGGGCGATGATCTTCTGTACGATTAATGACTTCCCAACATATGGCAACTTGTCCGGGTATTGTAATAAGGGACATAAAGCATGTCCCAAATGTGGAGAGCACACTGATTTTCATCAGTTTGAGCATGACAAGAAGACAGTCTACCTCGTTCATCGAAAATGGCTTGAATCAAACTATCCATATCGTTAATTGAGGAAAGCTTTTAGCGGGAAAAAAGAGGAAGAAAAAGCTCTAGAGACATTAACTCCTGAGCAAGTGTATGACCAGGTGAAAGACATTAACGTGGTATTTGGTAAGACACAAAAGAAAAATCCAGTAGAAAAATGCTTATGAAAAAATAGATCGATTTTTTTCGAGCTTTTATATTGGAAGAGTCTTGAGGTGAAGCATTGTATTGATGTGATGCATTTGGAGAAGAATGTGTCAGATAGTCTTCTCGGAACGCTTCTCAATATACAAGGTAAGACTAAAGATAGCGTGAATGCACAAAAATACATGGTTGCCATAGGAAATACGAAGGGATTTAGCTCTAGTATCTCACGGTAAGAGGACTTATTTACCAGCAACTTGTTACACATTATCGAAAAGTGAAAAAAAGAGTTTATGTGAATGTTTGCGTGGTGTTAAAGTGCCTCAGGGATTTTGTTCTAATGTGAAGAGGCTGGTGTCGATGAAAGATTTGAAATTTATAATCTTGAAGTCTCATGACCATCATGTGTTGATGCAACAACTATTACTGATTGCTATTCGAGGTATTTTGCCAAAAAAAGTGAGAAGCATTCTGTTTCTTCTTTACTGCAATATGTAGCAAGGTCATCGATCCTCAAGTGTTAGATGATTTGGAGAAGGATGCTGCAACTATCTTGTGGCAACTTGAAATGTACTTTCCACCCACTTTTTTTGACATAATGGTGTATTTGATCATTCATCTAGTGAGTGAGATAAGGTATGTGGCCCGGTGTATTTACGGTGGATGTATCTGTTTGAACGATATATAGAAATACTAAAGGGGTACTTCAAGAACCTTTATTGGACTGAAGCCTCTATAGTGGAACGTTATGTTGCAGAAGAGGCCATTGAGTTTTGTAGTCATTATTTGTCCAAAAGAAAATCTGTTGGTCATTCAAAATCTCGCCATGAAGGTAGAATTCTTGGTAAGGGAACACTTGGGGGGAAACCGAAGAATGTTGATCGTGAAGAAGTGCTACAAGCACATTTAAACATTATGAATAATAACCCCGAAATCCAGCCCTATTTAGATGCACATAAGGCGTTGATAAATGAACAAAACCCTCGGGACACTTAAATGTGTTTGGTGAATGAGCACAATAATACTTTCTTGTCTTTGTTGAAGGGCCAGGTTATGAACGATATTTCTAAATTTGATTCAATTAGATGGTTAGCTAGTGGTCCCAATTTTGACGTCTTTACATGGCAAGGGTATGACATAAATGGGTATTCCTTCTAGACGAAATAGCAAGATGATAAAATTACTATGAAAAATAGTGGCGTTACACTAGAAGCTGAGTGTATGCATTTCTCAAGTTCGAAATATAAAAACCCTCTACGTGCAACAAGCTCATATTCTGGGATTATTGAGCAAATATGGGAGATTGAATACATTAAATTCAAGATTCATGTTTTCAAATGTAAATGGGTTGGTAATAATGGCGTGAAGGTAGATGAGTTGGGAGTTACATTGGTTGATTTTAGTAAAGTAGGATCTAAAAACGAGCAATTTGTCATGGCATGCCAAGCAAAACAAGTATTTTATGTCACCGATCCGAGTAACAAAAACTTTGTAGTAGTCTGCAACGGTAAAAGAATAATATCTAGTGATGGTAATGACGAGTCAACTTTAGATATCAACGAGATACCTGCCTTCTCGTTGCTTCCCAACATGGGTTCAAAACATGAAACCGATGATCTTCGTGCCATTAGGGTGATCTTCGTGCCATTAGGGTCGATCATTGTGAAGGGATATGGGAAAACATCAACCAATTAGGTATTAAGCTTGAAAAGAAATTATATATTTCTTTTTGTTCATTTCTCTTATCTGTACATTATTTTAATATATTAATTATTTTTAATGGAAGGTTTTAATTGACAAACATCGACTTGTGGCTATAGGACCCAACAAGACTACTAACAACTGGAGTAGTTATTTGGGCTTCTTGGGGCGAAAAGAGCCAAGCATACTAATAGGTTCTTGGAAGTAAGTGCCAGACACTACTAAGGAGCTAATTATTCTTGAATCAAAATGTTGTTTCATTATCAAAAATAAATTTTATTCTATAATGTAGGACAGATTCGATATTTTTATCGTTGATGACGAGAATGAAGTCGAGTTTTCTCAATGTGATGTGAAATTGCAAATGAAGTTTGAGAAGAAGTGGATAAGTTATGTTGGGAGGCATTGGGCTGTCTTCAAGACTAACCTCATGACTGATTACATATATGGTGATATAGAAGTGCCCCCGTATGTAAAGGATTACAAGTTCCTCGATAAAGTCACTTGGGATGCTTTCGTTGCGTTACGACTCACTTCAGAGGAAAAGGTAATATTTTTCTGTATATGTGAAAATTGTGTGCTAATGTTTGTGGGACTGTTATTGTATGCTTTGGTGGGCTTTTGATTGGTTTGTGGTAAAAAATGCAAATTTTGATAGTTTGAGGACTAATATGTAGTTTTCTGAAAAAACAGAAGGTTTGTAGAACTATTTCAAGTGGTGTTTTATAATAATGTAACATACATTTGGACCAATTCTGGAATCTTTTACGAGTTTGTTTTACCACAACCGAACAATTAATAAGTTTTAAGGATAAAAGTTTTATTTATTGAGAAATTAGGGGCTGAAATGGAATTTTTCAAACCGTGGGGATCAAATTTGGAAAATGTCAAAATTCTGCACAGTAGATGTATGTTTGTGTGTTATTTTCACCCCCTTAATGCACTTTTTTATTACCAGTTTAGTTCGATCGGATGTCCCACCATTTTGGTCAAATGGTAAAGCCCAGCAAAGGTGTCCGGTCGGATGTCCCACCAATCCGGTCGGATGGTAAGAATGTGAACCATCTGACCGGACACTTGCACCAATTCGGTCGGATGGTAAAAACTTGCACCAATCCGACCGGACACCTACACCATCTTCTGATATACTAATATTTCCTTGAAATTTTGATGAAGGCAAGAGGAAGAAGGCCCAAGAAGTGCAATCTCATAATAAGTGTCCACAGAGGACATATCATGGAGGTTACGACCTACTGGAAAAAGAAAATGATAGAAGAGAAGGTTAGAAGAGACAAGAAGTCTCACAGGATCCGTCGAATATTATCCCTCCTCCATCTCCCACCACTCGGCATGAGAAATGGAAGAGAGCGCGCATCAATCCTTCATGACAATATACCACTCCAGAAGCGAGAATTATTGTTGAAAAAATTATAAGTTATCTTTCATCTATCAAATAGAAAAATGTATTAGTTTTTAGAGAAAATTACTAATACTGACCTTATTACAGAAATACCCCTAGCACAAAAACTACCCCGACACAGAAAATACTAGAATTAACCTTATTACATTCTTTGCAGGATTCTTTAGAGGAACAACAATCTTCCGGCTATTTCAAAGAATGTGGCACAAATCACTACAAAAAAAACACAGTTTTCCGAGGGATTTTTCCCTCGGTTTTTAGGAAAATTTTCTCGGTTTTTGGAGAAACCGAGGGCAACGTCCCCTCGGAAAAATAGTCCTCGGTAAAATTTTCCGAGGAGAAAATTCCCTCGGAAAAATTTTCCGATGGGAAAACCGAGGGTCAGTCCCCTCGGTTAAACCCAGTTGACGACCCTCGGAAAAACCAAGGGCAAAACCGAGGGTCAAAGGCCCTCGGAAAACCGAGGGTCATCGACCCTCGGAACGCCGAGGGTCCAGGGCCCTCAGAAAACCGAGGGTCCAGTGCCCTCGGAAAATCGAGGGTCAACGGCCCTCAGTTTTTCATTTTTTTTTAAATTTTAAATTTAATTCATGTTTATTTAAAAATCCCCCAAAAAATGAAAAATATCATTAATGAACATACAAATTAATAAACCAATTATTATAAAAATATCTGAAAATTTAGAATTATTACATCCGTTCGACACAGTAACAAAGTTTATAATAAATCAAAATATCCTAG
>BMAC01000033.1:1029998-1065493 GCA_014905375.1 Phtheirospermum japonicum | reverse complement strand
GGGGGTTTATTTTAGTCGGGTTTCCAATTAATTTAATACATAACTCCTTGAATCATTTGAATGCATTAGTGTTTTGTTCATGTGGGGGAAGGGGATGGAGGTTAGATTTTTCTTGTCTGTGTCTAGGCTCGATTTTGCTTGTGGACTAAATCTAAGTTTAAGGAGTTGATCTATGTATAATTGTGTGTGTTTTTGTTTCTTTTTTTGTGTGTGTGTTTTTATTTCTTTTTTTGTGTGTGTGTTTTAGTCGGGTTTGAGTCGTATTTTGTTATGTTTTTCTTTGTTTTGCATTTTCGTAGACTTTGCTATCTTTTTAGTATTTTTCTTGTTTTTTCTCTTATTTTTGGTAGATTCTTATGTTATATTGTTTTTCCTTGATTTAGGACATTTAAGAGGGCCCAAGCGCCTACCCGAGGATCACAACTTGCTCAATTGGACAAATACATGACCCGAACCCACAAAGCACATCCATCGATCGATGTGCTATTGACGACCAATTGACGGTACATTGATGCTCCCTTCTTGCCCGCATCGACCGACTGGCCGAGAGTCATTGGCCACCATTGATCGACGAGCCATCAACACACGGCCATTTTCTTACCAATGACTACCTTCTTCGATCAACATATAACCAACAACAAAGACACAATTGATCAACAAAAGATCAATAGAAGGCCATATTCGGCCATTTCTTGGGCAAATTTACCATTTCCCACCACTTTCACCTATATAAACTCACATACCCAGCTGGAAGAAGGGAGATTTTGGACCCTCTAGGGTTTGAAAGCCCAAGCTTACCTTATCCTTTTTTTTCAATCTTTTCTCACCTTAAACCTAAAAATCCCTTCATATCTTAGTTAGTAGAACTTTAGTTTAGTAGTTAGTAGCTTAATTAGTGTGTGTAAGAGCTTACTATAGTGTTGCGAAATATTTGCTCTTGTGAGTTTTGTAACTCTGAAGAAGATTTCTACTTAGGGTACTTTCTAACTCTTGTTCACTTTCTTTGTAATTTATAAGAATGTTTGAAGTAATTGATTCTCTTATGTTGAGTTTTTAGCGTGGTTGTTTAAGCTCTTCTTGTTTTGTTAATGAACTTTTATTTTTCCTCCATTGTTGTCTTCTTGCTCTAGTTTCAGGCTTTTTACCCCTTTTAGCATGCTTTAGGTAGTTGGTAGTGCGAAGGAAGTGGGTTTAGCCATATTTGTCTTTATAGTTTTAGTATAGATTAGCCTTTTAGGTTAGTAGATGTGTAAGACTAGTTTATTTAGCTTGTCTAAGAGTAGATTATTGTGTTAATCTATTCGTGCTTTTGGTTTTGAGATCATGAATTCACTAAATTGTATTATGTATATCTTCATTGGATTAATTATTTCTATGCTTTCCCTTAATTTATGTTATTGCGTTTCTTGATTATTTAAGGTTAGAATTTATGGGTGTAGGGTCTAATTGAGAATCGAGATTGACAACCCAATTTTGTACATTAAGTGTTCGATAAATTGTCAATTGATCATGGAGACGAGTTTAAAACCCTAGACCCTCATTTTATTAATCTGTATTTAACTTCATATCTCTTCATTTACATTATCTTTGTAGTTGTTAAAAACTCAATAACATGATATTTGGTTGTGTGTTTTATTTAGGTTTTTCATTATTTCCTTTTCGTGTTTCCCCCCAAAAAAATCACTTTTGATTAGTCTTCCTCGTGGGATTTGACTTGATGAGTAACCTCACCTCACTTTAGTTGATCTCTTTCTCATGCATGCGATACTAAAACATTTGTTTGAAAAATACTGCGTTTGAGATCACTTCATAAGTAAGCCATTGCAATAGTTTTTGTGTTTTTACTCCTTCCACTTTTTCCTTTTCCTTTCTCTTTGGCACCACTCTTCTCCCCCTTTTTCGACTGAGATGTTGAAGATCCTTTTCTCTTGGGATTAAGGGCTTGCTGCACAGTCTTGACATACACTACATATTTATGAGTACATCTCTCATAAACAATGCAAAAATCAAACTCCAAAGCCACAAACTTAGACATAGAAGTAGCAACACTAGAGGGTTTCATCAACTCAATATTGCAGCTCAGAGGTTGAGCATTAATAATCTTAGGATTAATAGCTAGAGGGGGGGACTCAGTATCAAGAACATCACCCTTGCGGGAACCTATTTTAACACCAGCAACACTGAAAATAAACAAAATGATAGAGAGAAAATGCAACTTAAATCGGGGACAAGGTTGACAAGAAAAAAAATATCATCAAAAATCAATTTCCCTAAGGCAGACTTATGACCCTTTAAAATCTAATAGAGAACCTTCGCCTGATTATCTATGACATTGACTTGAGGAGTGGTGGGTGTCCAATTCGATATGCGTATCTTTTGAAGAAGATTAACCAGATGACCTGAACAGACACACTCAACAAGCTATCCATCAGTAAGAACTGATGCAGCAACATCTAAATTAGCATCAAGAGACAGGGAATGGATCATGACTAAGACTAAATTGAGCATCAATAACAATAAGGGAAAATCCATAATATGATTACAAACATAGACCTTAAAACAACGAGAACTAGAAGGAACACCAATATCAGGGGTCAAGGCAGCATAAAACTCATACATAATTTAATGACAAAAAACTATGAATACGAGTAACACTAGACTCTAGACCAATATCCTTAATCAAGGAAAAAATATCAACATTCTCATATTTATCTACCTTGACATTTCACTCGGGATGGAATTTCATCTTGTGAGATTCTTGAAAGAGCTCTTCAGCATCCATAGTGTAGAACTGGATGGAGTAAGTGTCGCTCAGATTGTAAAGACCAGTTATGTTATCCTTGTTAGTGTTATCAGCAACAACCACCGAAGAAAAAGTAGAATTGGCTGAAGCCTTTTTTCCTTATTCGGCATGTGGAGCATCTTGCCGGAGTAGAAATCACCTTATGGATAACAAAGTCAGGATCATACTGGACTTTATTAGGAGGAGGGTTTGCGGCACGCAAAATCTTTGATTGGGAAGGAGATTTGGGAGAAGAGGACTTGGAGGAAAGACATGTAATTGAGTTATGAGAAATTTTAGAGTCAATGGGTTTGGAAATCTCAATGGGAATAAGAGAGTTAGTTCTCCCCTTGAGAAGATGCAGCAACGGCAATCGTCAAGTCTGGAATAACTGATGCTGGTGGTGTAACTTCATGTGCTGGTGGCTAGGGAAAATTGTAAATGACATCAAGTTGGACAACATAAGCAATAATCACTATTTCAGGAGACAACACAAGTGGCTCGAGGGAGTTGGGGCGAACCAATGTAAATAGTGGCACAGTTCAAATCTTCAACACAAGAAATGGTTCATCATCGGATTGACGGAGTATGGAAGTTGATTTGGTGCTGGAGGTGGTTGTAGCTTTGCATTTTATGGAATTATTGGTGTTCACCGTGGCAACAATGGTTGGAGATCGAGAGTGACAAGAAAGAATTTCTAGGATTTTTGGAAAGGATGGGAATTGATGGTGGCATGCGGGAAGTTGAAAAAGGTGCCAACTTTGTAAGAGGTAGATGAGACAGTTAAAGGAGCCGGGGAGAGTTTGAAAATATTTAAAAAAAAACATAAAAACTACCATACATATATCAACTTTCCTTCCAAATCTAATCCCTTAATTAGAGTAAAGTTTTGAAATGAAATAGAACCAATCTAGAAAATTTAGCCCATCAACTTTCTTCATGAAGGAAATCATGAGAAATATGTTTATAAGTAAATGTATGTAAAAATCGACAAAAATATTTTTTTAGTCCTTGAAAATTAGTCCACTAAGTGGACTAAATGCTGATTTTTGGTCTAGTGACCGCCTAGAGCAGGTCATCTTTACCGGAAGTTGACGTGGCCACTTACAAAAAAAAAAAATCAAAAACTGAAGGTCACTGGACCAAAATTCAGCATTTAGTCCACTTAATGGACTAATTTTCAAGTGTGATCCAAAACCGGACTAAAAGTCATATAGTGGTCACTTACCGGACTAAAAAAATAATTGTAGGTTTTTGGCGAGTAAGTGTAATTAGGAGGAAATTATCCAAAGAAAATATGATATAGGTAAAAATAAAAATGAAATGTCTGGGAGAAAAAAGATCCCTATTTACTTTAATCTTTAATTTTAGATTATAGGTTTTTATTTTATTCTATTGCTTATTTATAGCTAGTAGGTTTTTATTCTATTGCTTATTTATCAAAATGTTCAAACACATGAGTTTTGTTCGAGAAACCAGAGATGAACACCCCTTTTTGCATTTATTTTTTACCTTTTACCGCCTAGATGCGTCACTTACCTTTCACCACCCACTAACGTTTTTTATTCTTCCTGTTTGGCGGTGGCACAATGACAACAGCTATGGTAGTGCCGACGATGGTGTGATGGGAGACGCTAATAGAAGAGTTGGAGTGGTGGTGGAGGGTTATAGGACATGATATATTTTGGGTATTTAGTATTTGTGGGATAATTTTTACATTTTTGTTGAATTTTTTATGGGGTGAACTCGTAAATAAATGGGGTGCGTATATTAGCTCTCTAAAACAAATTAAATATAAATAACTCCACTTTTATATATTATGAAATAATTTTTTGCAGATTACATTATACGTCTAATTATAGTGTAACTTATTTTCATCACACATACCAATAGTTTTAAACTTAGCAAAATTATTTTTTCAGTCCGGTAAGTGACCACTCTTTGACTTTTAGTCCAATTTAGAATCACACTTGAAAATTAGTCCACTAAGTGGACTAAATGATGATTTTTGGTCTAGTGACCTTCAGTTTTCGATTTTTTTTTGTAAGTGGCCATGTCAGCTTCCGGTAACGATGACCTGATCTAGGCGGCCAGTGGACCAAAAATCAGCATTTAGTCCACTTAGTGGATTAATTTTAAAGTGTGATCAAAAACCGGACTAAATATCAAAGAGTGGTCACTTACCGGACTACAAAAATATTTTTGCCTGTAAAAATCACACACACACACAAAAAAAAAACATAAAGTCTTGAGGTTTATAGATCCCCTCACTTAGAAAATCTGTGTACCTTTTATTACTCTCCCTGAAATTTCCTTTTAGGATTGTGGCATCACGTAGCATGAGTGAATTCTTTTTTGTGCAACTTCATACATCTCCAAGTATGAAATATGTGTAGCTTCATAATCCACTTAGAGATAACTGACACATATTCATCAGAGATTTGTCCTATAATGGTTTTAATGTAAATACATGCATTGTTTAGAGACAATTGACATGTTTTCATTAGATATCTACCTCACAACTCTTTTGTCATGGATTGATGTTTAATATAGGTTAGATTTAAGTCAATGAAAGTTTTTATTAAAAATGTTGTAATTTATAAAAATAACTTTAGGGGACCATCCTTATTTTCAAATGAAATAACATCCGCAAGATCAATTTGTCTCTTGCTTGATGCCGTGTTGGTAGCTACACCCTACATTTCATTTTGCCACATGAAGTTATTTTCTCGTAAAATATGATAGCTACTCACTGTAGTAACTCATGTAGGCATCTCTTTTTGAATATTAGTGATGTGACACAATTTTTGGGGAAAATAACATAGTTTTTATAGGCTTTCAAGTTGGGTTATGAACACATGTGTAGCCAAGAAAGAACAATTTTTGGTGAATATGCAAAGTATGCACTTATGCCTAATGAAATATATAACCTATATGTGTTTTTTTAATTAAAACATATAATATAATATTATATAATATATAGATGTAAACAATCATGAATTAGGATTTCCTTGAAGAATTGAGCCTTTGGGCATCCAGTGCTTTTTTAAAGATATCTGCAAGTTGGTCAAGTGTAGGAACATGATCTAGAGTAATTATCCCATCCTTAACTAAGTTTCTAATAAAATAATGTCTAATGTTAATATTCTTAGTACGAGAATGTTGGATCAAGATATGTTAATACCACTAGTGTTTTCACAAAAGAGTGAGATTTATTTTACCTCGACTCCATACTCTATCATCATTTGCTTCATCCACACAAGTGGGGAACAACAACTTCTAGCGGTAATATACTTAGCTTCTTTAGTGGAAAGAGATACGCAAATTTATATCTTATTGGACCATGATACTAAGTTGTTAATGATGTGGAAACATCCTCCTGATGTACTTTTTCAATCATCGATGTTCCCTGCCAAATCTACATTACAAAAACCTGCAAGTCCAGAATTTGTGTTGTGCGAGTAAGAGACCCCAATATTTGAGGTTCCACTGAAATATATAATTATGTGTGTTAAAGATTTTATATGGGATTCCCTAGGATCAGAGGGATTAGATTGGCACCTTGAACAGACACCCACACTATAACATAAGTCAAGTCTTCTTGCAGTTAAATACAAGAGACTACAATCATACTTCTGTAGATGCTCTGATCTAAAGATGTTTCTACATTATCCCTTGAGAGTTCTTCCCATGGGAGTTCTAGGATGTTTGGTGTTTTGATAACCAAACATTTTAACTAAAGCCTTAACATACTTACTCTGATGTAAAAAGATTCCTTCTTTACTTTGCACAACCTGCAATACTAGAAAGTATGTAAGTTCACTTACCATGCTCATCTCAAATACCTTAGACATATTATGAACAAAATCTTACCATAGCATGTGAGTTGGAGCCAAACATAATGTCCTCAACATATATTTGTACAATTATTATATCTTTTTAAGTTTTTCGAACAAAGATTGTTTGAATTGCTCCCCTTGCTGATAACCTTTCTCAATTAGAAACTTTGTTAGACATTCATACTATGCCCTAGGATCTTGTTTTAAGTCCATACAAGGTCTTTTTGAGCCGATATACATGATTAGGTTTGTGAGGATCAACAAAACACTTAGGTTGCTTCACATATATAACTTCTTTTAGAACACTATTAAATATGCACTTTTAACATCCATTTGATAAAAAATAAAATGTTTCAAGCATACAATGTAAAAAATAATCATCCCCATAGACTCTAGATGAGAAATAGGAGCAAAAGTTTCATCAAAGGCAATACCTTCCTATTGAGTGTAGCTCTGTCCAACAAGTTGGGCCTTATTCCTAGTTATTTAACCAAATTCACTTGGTACCTATCAATCTAACAAGTTCAGAGAAGGAACGAGTTCCCACACATCATTTCTAGTGAACTATTCTAGCCCTTCTTGCATAGCTTGACTCTAGTTTTCGTCTTCAAGTGCCTCGTTCACATTTTTAGGTTCAATTGCAGAGTTATAACAAGCAGCATATGAATGACTTATCATCTTTTTATAGTCTTTCCTAACATTTCAAAGTTCTGTACGATTTAAATTACCAATAATGAGATCCTTAGGATGACACTTTTGAATCTTAGAAAGTGGGTCCCGCCTTAGTTTAGGATCAGTCTCAGAGGATGTAGGAACATTATACTCAGCAGCATTTGTACTTGCAAGCACTTGATCAAAATCTTTTGTTTTAACATCAATGAGAACATCAATAGTATTTTGTACTACTTCCTGTGAAGTTTTAAGATTCTTAGAAGATAGAGGTATAGCAGGTTCAGGTGTAGCTACGGGTTAGTGACATCACTAAGAACAACATTGACTGACTCTATAATAGTTTCAGTTATAAGGTTATAAACTCTATACGCATGACTGTTATTTGAATAGCCATGAAATTAACCTGCATCAATTCATTAATCAAACTTCCAAGTTGATCCATGTCATTATTAATGTAATACTTACACCCAAGCACGTGAAGATTTTTAAGACTATGAGACTTGCCTTTCCAGATATCATATGGTACAATGCTAATAACTTTGCAAAGGTACACTCAGTTATGTGATAACATGCTATATTTATATCCATATCCCACCATCTTAGAGACATGTTCTGTGAGATTAACATTACTCTACCCATTTCCTGCAATATACAATTTTTTTCCTCTCCATAACACCATTTTGTTGGGAGTCTTAGGTGCATAAAATTCATGACATTTGCCATGAGAATCACTAAATTAAGCAAATAGAGCATTGTGAATTTCTCTTCCATGATCACTTTTATTTCTACCAATTTCGCAATTCTTTTAATTTTCAACTTTCATGCAGAGTGTTTTGAAAGACTCAAGTGATTCAGATTTTTCTCTAATGAAATCTATCCATGTATATATAGAGAAATCATTAACTATCACAAGAATATATAACCTGAACTGGTTATATCAAGTCCAGGTGTAGGAACTCAAGTACATGATTTATGGTAAATTCATAAATTTCTTTTGATTTGTACATATTTGTATGTGATTTTCGTGTGCTTTTGCTTTGCATTTTGTGTGTTTTATCGGGTTTTAGGTTTATATTCTTCTCGTTTCTCTTCTTTTTAGTATTTTTCGTTTCTTATCTCATTTTATGTTTTTCTCCTTTATTTTATAAGTTATAGTCAAATTATGTATAATTTTCTCTTTCAGCATCGAGACGACGAAGATTGGATGAGCAATGTGCTGAGCTGACACTGGGTTACCCAGTGTCCGAGTCCTGCCGACACTAGCTGCTGACGCCCGCAACCTGCGCCCGCGTCAGTCGACGCACTTTCGATGCTTGGTCGATGCACACTTGCAGTTGTATCGATCCTGGCCCGTGTTGATTGACGCACTGCCTGGTCGAGTCCCGCAACCTACGCTCGCGTCATTCGACGCACCGTCGACGCTTGGTCTACGCTCCAGAAGTTTGAGCGGTTATTTTCGGAAAAATCTATATAAACTCGTTGGTTTCTTCATTTTAATTGGCTGGAACTTGGGGGGAAGGTTCATAACTTGCAGAGAACCCTCGGTTCTTGACCCATTTCAATTACAAGCATAGTTCGAGTTCTATAGTTTGTTGTTTTCATCATTTTTGTTCGTTCGACGTTCAAGACCGTTTCTCGACGCTGAAGATTGTTCGATGGCTGCTGATTTCCTAGATAATAAGTGTCTCTGAACTTTGCTTATTTGTTATTATAGTGTATCTTTGGATTTCGTTTTACTTTGATGTTGAACTTTAATAGCGTAATTTAGTATATTCATTTTACCATTTTTCTCGTAGTTAATTTATGTTTATCTGCTTAAGTAGTTTAGTTGAGATTTCTTGTTGGATTAGTTGTTTGTTCTTAATGACGATATTGCTCATGTTTTGCGTTGAAATCATGCGTTGATCATGATGATGTCTGTTTGCTAAATTTATCGTTCTAGTGTCTAGGGTCATTTAGAACCATCAGAATTGACAACCCCGATTGTAGAGATGATTTTATGCACTAGAACTCTCATTTTCATAATCATTTTTAAATTTTCAATATTTATGCTCATAGATATTAGAAACCCCCATACCTTATTTGATCGAGTGTTTAGTTTAGTTTTTATTTCATTTTTATGTACGTAAAATCGAACATCCGAAATAGTTTCCGATTAGTCTTCCTTGTGATTCGACTTGAGTCCAACTTGCCGCCTACAATAGCTCTGTTCTCTTGCGGACGAGCTTTTTATTTTAAGGTGTAAAAAGTTCGATTCAAAACTTGGCGCCTTTGCCGGGTAAGGCTAAAGGTTGTCGATTTTTGGTGTTTGCTTTTATTTATTTTTGTTCCTGTTCTTATTTGTTTGTTTGTGTTAGTGTTGTTTGTGAATTTTATTTTTATTTCTTTTGTTCTTTCTGGTACGTTTAATCTTGTTTGTTGAGTATTGTGCTTTGCAGACAAATCTTTGACGATTCGAAATTTTAGAACTAAAAATGGCAAACTATCGTTCGAGTTCTCCATATGATGACTTATACACTCCACCTTTTGATGAAGAGATGTTTTGCCCAACGTTCGATTGGCGTGGGTTTCGACCGACAATTCCTTTGAGTCTTGCAATGCGGGAGTACGATCTAGATGAGTTTTACCTCGAGAAACTCCCATTTTTTCATGGATTTCCAAGCGAAGACCCGCTCCATTTCATCCGAGAGTACGAAGATATATCTGGCACATTCCCTCTTTTCGGACTTACATGAGATCAAGTGATGATGCATTTTTTCATGTTCACGTTAAAGGATCGGGCAAGTGAATGGTTGACAAATTTAGAGCCTGATTCCTTGAAAACGTGGGTTGAAGTAGTGGATCAGTTCATGGGGTCGTTCTACTCGTCTGAATGGGTCCCACTTTTAGTTTCTCATAATTAGAGATTTAATGATCCATATGCTTCAATTAATCACTTCGATCACACCCCATCACAAAGTTTCTATTGCCCGACCTTTAACAAAAAAATTTATAATCCGGGTTTGGAACCTTTTTACACAGGATATGATTCGTATGCTCTACCCGATTCTGATTCTTTGATCTACGACCTGTTTCCTCTTCTTACATCAAACTCTTATGTTTCGAGTTTCGAGCAGTTTTTTTTTCAAAACCACATATCACGATTTGAGATATAATGATCCGTGTGCTTCTTGCGAATCATATTCTTATACCCTGAGCTATGATTGTTATCCTTTGTCTCATTCGTGTGTTACTGATCATGAAACTCGAGTTGAGGTAAATCGACCTCATTTTGACGAGGTGACGCTATTTGATGTGGTAGAGCCTACCGTGGATGTTTGTTCGGAAGAGGTTTGTAAGACGGCTAAGATCGAGGAGTTGGTTGAGATTCGCCCCCTTGCGATTTTTGATGACACTGCGGATAAAAATGTGGGGGTGTTGCTGTTGGAGTGCCAGGAAAATATTGGAACTTCGAGTCTTCCTACTCTTGGTGAAGAAGGTTGAATTATGGTGCCGATTTTGGAGGGGAATGAGACTATTGAGTAATATTTGAACCACCCAAAGCTTTGTTGAAATTTGATTTTGAGGTGGTAGACGAGATAGTCGAGAAGGTGCCCGATCACCCCCATGCTACAATTGCCGTTTGATATATTTGTGGTGTCGATTACTCGCGTTTCCGACCCCTAAGCTAGTTGTAGTGTTCAGCATCTCGGGACATGCTCTTTGTGCCCGCCTTGGTGATTATCATCGTTAATTCTTGCTTTTAGAGAATACCAAGGCGTTGCACGATTGTCATTTGTTTTTAGACCCGGGATGACATCGAACGTGGACGTCGTCAAGCTAGAGACGTTAAATAAGCGCTTCTTGGTAGGCAACCCAAGCCCCTGTTTAACTTTATTTGTTTTTACGTGTTTTTGTTTCTTTTGTTTCAGTTCGACTTCGATTTTGAGGCCTGTTGGACGATTTTCGACGCTCAACTCATCACCATAAGCGCGATTTCAGGGACGTATCTTTCTTTCTCTCATCTTTACCATACTTAGCTTAATGTTTTCATTTTATACAATGTGGACATTGTATRGTTTAWRWGTGKGGGGGGKTTGTCCTTGGTTTGGTTAGTAAATTTTTGTATGCTTGTCTGTGGTTGATTTGAGTTGTGTGTATTGATATTAATTGGAACCTTGACGAAGTGACGTGGTTAGATGCTTTGGTTAGGATATTTAGACTTTCGTTCGAACAATAGTGTAATTGTGGGGAATGAAGTGTAAATAATCTATGAAGTGTCTTATCTTCTGTTCTATTCTTGTTTCGTTCCAAAGAGTCGAATACTCTCTACTAGCCCCGCTTTCAGTTAACCTCTATAGGATTTTATGTAATTTTTATTTTTATTTTGGAGACGTTAAATCTCCACGTTCAAAGTTGAGAAATGATATCAGTTGCACTTAGCAACGTAATATTGGAGTCAATGAACTCTCGCTTTTGATTTTTGTAAATTATGTTCGTTTAGTACCTCATCTGTATGGGTACTCCATAAATTAAAAAAAAGAAGAAAAAGAAAAAGAAAAAAAATAATAATAAGAAAAAGAAAAAGAAAAAAGAAAAGAAAAAGAAAGAATAAGTACAATAAGAGAAAACCTTGTACAAGTTAAGTTCGTATTGTTGTTTTTATTTTTTATTTCTTAGATTGTATTGTTAAAGAGGTGTATTGATGATTGGGCTAGTCGGGTGACGACTTGGTGATTTGAGCAGAGATAGACTTCGGCCGAGGCATGGATGAGTGACGTACATGGAGGTTAACTCGTTACTTTTAGGTATTCGGAAGCTAGTCTAAATCTCTTATCTCAACATTATCGTGTCGTCCTTTTAGTTGAGTTTTTAGTCGATCTAATGCATTAACTTCTTGAGTCATACGGATGCATTAGTAATTAAGTCATCGAGTAATTAGCTTTTCCTTGTCTATGTCTAGATTAGATTTTGCTTGAGGACAAGCAAAAAGCTAAGTGTGTGGGAGTTGATTTGTACATATTTGTATGTGATTTTCGTGTGTTTTTGCTTTGCATTTTGTGTGTTTTGTCGGGTTTTAGGTTTATATTCTTCTCGTTTCTCTTCTTTTTAGTATTTTTCATTTCTTATCTCATTTTATATTTTTCTCCTTTATTTTATAAGTAATATTCTAATTATGTATAATTTTCTCTTTCAGCATCGAGACGACGAAGATTGGATGAGCAATGTGCTGAGCTGACACTGGGTTACCCAGTGTCCGAGTCCTGCCGACACTAGCTGCCGACGCCCGCAACCTGCGCCCGTGTCAGTTGACGCACCATCGACGCTTGGTCGACGCACACTTGCAGTTGCGTTGATCCTGGCCCGCGTCGATTGACGCACTGCCTGGTCGACGCCCGCAACCTGCGCCCGCGTTAGTCGACGCACCATCGACGCTCCAGCAGTTTGAGCGGTTATTTTTGGGAAAATCTATATAAACTCATTGGTTTCTTCATTTTAACAGGCTGGAACTTGGGGGGAAGGTTCATAACTTGCAGAGAACCCTCGGTTCTTGACCCATTTCAATTGCAAGCATAGTTCAAGTTTCAATTAGTTGTTTGTTTTTAATGACGATATTGCTCGTGTTTTGCGTTCAAATTATGCGTTGATCATGATGATATCTTTTTGCTAAATTTATAGTTCTAGTGTCTAGGGTCATTTAGAACCATCGAAATTGACAACCCCGATCGTGGAGATGATTTTATGCACTAGAACTCTCATTTTCATAATCATTTTTAAAGCTTTCAATCTTTATGCTCGTAGATATTAGAAACCCCCAAACCTTATTTGATCGAGTGTTTAGTTTAGTTTTTATTGCATTTCTATGTACGTAAAATCAAACACCGAAATAGTTTCCGATTTATCTTTCTTGTGATTCGACTCGAGTCCAACTTGCCGCCTACAATAGCTCCATTCTCTTGTGGACGATATTTTTATTTTAAGGTGTAAAAAGTTCGATTCAGCTTTGTGAGGAGCATGCTTCTGTTTACCTTTCTGTTAAGGTTCACATACACCATGTTTCTTTTCTTGAAGTTTTTGGAGACTACGATCAACACATGCACTAGACAACATAAACATACGTGTATAGCCAATGTGCCCTAATTTCTTGTGCCATAACTCAGTATCACTCATCATAAATTGTGCATGTAAGTACATTCTCAACCAAATAGCAGTTGTCTGCTACTCTAATTCCTAGAAGAACAAGCTTATTCAAATTATTAGTAGTAAAGCGTTTATCTTTAGTAAAACTAACATTCAGAACTTATCACTTAGTTGACTATTACTAAGTAAGTTCGCATATAGAATCTCAACAAGGAACACATTCCTCAAGTCCTTGTAAACATTCAACATCCAAACATCCAACACCTATGACATTATTACTCATAGCATCACTAAAAGTAACAATAGACATATACACAAATACAATATTTGTTAGATTGGATCTAACACTAGTCATGTGCCTAGGACACCAGCTATCAAAGTACCACTCCCCTTTAAGACTTGTTTTTAAAGACAACATAGAGTCAATACATCTAAGTTTTATCTTTTGTACCCAAATCTTTCTCAACTGATGATTTTTCAAATCAACTTTTAGTTTTAGTGTTCGTGAGGGGGGCACCACTGGATTCCATGTAAGAACTTTCCCTGTATATAAATCATGATGAATTTTATAACATTGAGGGTGAATATAACCAAGAATACCACAGTAATGACAAGTAGGTATAAAGTTTTTCGCAAACACTTTTGGATGTTGCTTCACACTTAGAGGTGGTGCGAGGGTTTTCTTACCTTTGAGATTAGCAAACTTATTAGAAACATTTGAAGTATTATTAGAAGACTCAGCATTAATTCCAAGACCATGTTTATTATTCTTCTTACCTGTACTAATTAGTTCCTCAAGACTTGATTTGCTGTAGTTTATTTTTCGGAGAAGTTGACTTCCTATGTTAAGTTCCTTAGTTTTCTTGGCATTCTCTCGGTCAGTTAGTGCACGAACTTTCAACAATTCAGTGTATTTCTCTCTGTCTTCTGAAATTTTAGCCTTGAGAGACATAATTTTTGCATCCTTTTGACCTATATTATGCTACAATCTAAACAACTCAGTTCTAAGAGATTCAATTACATGATCCTTTTCAATACATACATGTTTGGCCAACTTCAAATCATTGTCCAATAATTCAAGTTTGGAGAACACTTTATCCAACTCACCTTCTTGGTTACCTTCCACCATCTCATCACTTGAGATTTCTTCTTTCAATTTGGAGTTTTCTTCTTTCAGAGTCTAAACTTCAACATTTAGGAACATCAAATCTGACGCTTGTTCATCTAAATGTTTCTTGAATTTCTTTAAGGATTTGATCTGTACACATTGTTCTTTGATAATTTGTCTAGCCTGGATACAATTGTCAATGTCCAAATTGTGTGTGCACAAGACTTCATCACTAGGAGCTATAACATCATCATCACTGGGAGAAACCATACCTTGCTCCATATCATGGGTTTGAAGGTATGAGGTAAGGCATAAGAGATTTGACTTTTAGAAGACATCATGGTTGTAGTGTGTTCAGTCTCTTCAATTTGTTCCTCTTCTTCATCTTCTTGTTCAGATCCACTCCATACTCCATCGAGAGATTTGGTTTTCCTCAAGAAGTTGGGACACTCATTTTAAAAGTGTTCGAAGACATAACATTCTCTCTACTGGTCCTTCTCGATTTGATGTTTGGAGGATTCGAATCCCAGTATGTTACACTGTCTATCCTTCCATTGATGGTTGGGTGTAATAGACTTGATAATTTCTGTAAATTCTAGGTATTTGATGTATGAATGGGCTGTAATTATATTGATGTAATTTGCACTGAAAATGTAAATTGGAGAAGAGGATAGATGGATGAAAGGAATAGAGTTTCAGATGAAAATATAGAGGGATGAATTGTAATTCTTCATTGATGATTATTCCCTTGCCTTATCCCGTATTAATAGGAATATGCCAAGCAGTTTGTTACATCCCATATGCAAAATAAAAATATCTTAGCTAAATGACGACTTAATTAAAATTGACTAAATAACCATTGGATTTGGGCTCCCATTTTCAGCAACAAAATAATTATCCTGGCCCAAGACCTTAGCAGACGTCTCCAGCCCCTAGTGCTCTTGACCCGATCCGCTCCTTACCCATATCTCCACTATCAGTTGCCACAGCTTCTTCGACCCCAATCAGATGTGTCTCTCCCACATCCTTTCCTTTTACAAACCCTAGATCCACAACATCTCCCCCCGGTAAAAGAAATACTTGTCCGCAAGGATATGTTCCAAAAAATCTCTTCCTGATAAACTTCTCATCCTCTTACGTAGGCTTGCTCTGTGAATTTTTATCCCACTCAACTAAGACCTGTTCCACTTCAATCTTTCCCCTCTTTTCAATTCGCCTACCCAAGATACCAACTGGCTCCAACCTACAGTTCCCCTCAGCGGCGGTGTCCGGTAGGTCAGAAGAAAGTGCCACATTTGTCTTTACCCTTCTCTTCAACAATGAAACATGAAACACGGGGTGAACTTGTGAATCTGGTGGTTGGTCGAGTCTGTAGGCCACTTCTCCGATCTTTTACATGATCTGGTAAGGTCCGAAGTAGCGGGGTGATAATTTCTAATTCCTTCACAGCTGCACGAAATTCTGGCGATAGGGCTGCAATTTCAGGTAAACTTCCTCTCCTACCTCATAAGTCTTTTCAGTTCTTGATGTGTCTGCATAAACCTTCATCCTATTTTGTGCATGCAATAGGTTCTCCCTTAGTTATTTGATCATTTCGTGCCGGTTTCTCACAAATTCTTTTGCCTCTGTGTCTGCACTCTTCAAATAGGGTTGGGTAGAAAGTAGGGGAGGGGGGTACCCGTACAGGGCCTGAAAGGGTGTAGATTTTAACCCCGTGTGATAGTTGGTGTTGTACCAATATTCTGCAAGGTTGAGCCACTTTAACCAGGACTTTGGATTATTTTGTACCATGCACCTTAGGTAGTTTTCTAAGCATTGTTTCAATCTTTCAGTTTGCCCATTAGTTTGGGGGTGGTAAGCTAATGATAGGTTGAGTTTTACCCCCATTAGTTTGAAAATCTCAGCCCAAAAGCCACTAGTAAACACCTTATCTTTGCTAGTTACCATGCTTAGGGGTAAACCATGTAGTTTGTATATCTGATCCATGAATAATTGAGCCATAGACTGTGCTGAGTAAGGGTGAGACAAGGGTACGAAGTGCCCATATTTATTGAACCTATATACTATGACTAGGATCACACTCTTTCCACTCACCTTAGGTAACCCTTCAATGAAATCCATACTTATGTGTGTCCAAGCTTGTTCTTGGATGGGTAATAGTTGTAATAACCCTGGGTAGGGGTCATGGTTAGGTTTATTCATGGCACAAACCTCACACTTCTGGATCATCTGGATAATATCAGATTTCATCTTAGGCCAATTATAAACCCTTTTTGCCCTCATGTAGGTTCCCCCTATTCCTGAATGTCCCTCATAGGCTGAGCCATGCATTGCATCAAGAATCATCCCTCTTAGCTTCGCATCCCTCCCTATTACTAACCTTCCCTTGTACCTGATAAGTCCCTCCCTAGTTTCAAAACTCTGGGTAAGATGAGGAGTCCACAACCTTAGCTGCTAGTATTTTTCTAAAATAAGGGTCTTCCTTATAACTCTGGATCACCTTTTGCATCCATAAAGGAGTTACTGTGGTTACTGCAAAGTTATACTCTTCTAGTTCCTTCACCCTGGATAGGGCATCAGCTGCTCTATTCTCCTTCCCCTTCATATACTGGATATCATAGTTTAAGCCCAATAACTTAGTGATCCACTTCTGTTGGGTAGGGTTCATAACCTTCTGGTCTAGCAGGTGCTTGAGTGCTTGTTGGTCTGTTCTAATGATGAATTTGTGTCCTTGTAAATAGTGCCTCCACCTTTGTATAGCCATAAGAACAGCTAGGAACTCTTTCTCATATATAGATAGTGCTTGGTTCCTAGGACATAAGAGCTTGCTCATATAAGATATTGGCCTCCCTTGTTGCATAAGAACAACCCCAATCCCATATCCACTAGCATCAGTCTCTAAAATAAAGGGTTGGGAAAAATCTGGCAATGATAGGATAGGTGTGGTGGTCATAGCCCTCTTCAGACCCTGAAAGGCTGCTTCAGCTTCCTTTCCCCACACAAATTTATCCTTCCTGAGTAAGTTGGTAAGAGGTTTGCTCAACAAACCATATCCCTTTACAAACTTCCTATAGTAGCCAGTCAAGCCTAGGAACCCCCTCAACTTCTTGATTGTTCTAGGAGTAGGCCAATTGACCATGCACTCTATCTTCTAGGGGTCAGTGGTAACCCCATCTTTGTTAATGATGTGGCCCAGATACTCTATCTGTTTTTGTCCAAACTGACATTTGCTTCTTTTGGCAAATAGCTGGTTTTCCCTTCGTTTTTCCACAACACCCTTCAAATGCTGAAGATGTTCATCCCATTCCTTGTTGTAGATTAGTATGTCATCAAAAAACACCAGTGTATTCTTCCTCAGACTATCACTAAACACTTGATTCATCAAGCATTGAAAGGTGGATGGTGCATTTCATAGTCTAAAAGGCATGACTAGGAACTCAAACTGGCCATGATGTGTGTTGAATGCAGTTAGATATCTATGCTCTGGTTTCATCAATATCTGGAAATAACCTGATCTCAAATCTATCTTTGAAAAGTATTTGGCCCCATGTAACTCATCTAGTAGCTCATCGATGACTGGAATAGGGAACTCATGTTTAATAGTTAGGTCATTCAGGTACCTGTAGTCCACACAAAGTCTCCATGATGCATCCTTTTTCTTTACTAACAGCACAGGTGATGCAAAAGGGCTTTGGCTAGGTTGTATAACCCCACTAAGCAGTAATTCGCTGACTATCTTTTCTATCTCATCCTTTTGATCATGTGATGCCCTGTAAGGGAATTGGTGTTTGGGAGTGCTGACAGGTTTCAAAATGATTTGGTGCTCTGTTCCCCTTACTGGTGGTAACCCCTTTGGTTCTTCAAAAATATCATTGTATCCCTCTAGTAGTTCTGTCATTTGTGTCAACTGAAAGTCCTCCACCTGTTTCTCCCCTTGTATAGTTAAGAGGAAAATTTCTTCAATTGGATTAGGGTATTCTTGATGCATCAACTTAAACAATGATGGAGCAGATATAAACTAGTAGTCTGCAGTGGATGTCAGTGCTTGTATTTTTACCCTTTCCCCCTTCAGCGTCACAGTGAATGTCAAGTGTTCATAGTCCAGTTCTATTGGAGTGCATGACTTTAGACAATCTCCTCCAAGGATTAGGTCACAGTCCTCATTCTTTAGTAGCCTTAGGGAATAGGAGAAAGTGTGACCCTGCATTGTCCACCTGAAGCCTTTGCTACCTTGGTGCTGACAAGCCTCTGCAATATAGGTTTAGCTTCCACCACTTGAAAGCCCAATTTGTTGGCAGTAGACTCTTGGATGAAGCTTAGGGTACTACCTGAGTCTATTAAGATGTGCAGTTTGTTCCCTTTAGTCTGCCCCCACACCCTCATGGTGGTAATGCTGTCTTATCTTGATAATGCATTTAAGGTCATTTGTATCTCCTCCATGGTGTCAGGGGGTATTAAATCACCTGGTGATTCAGAGCCAAGAACCTGTGAGCATTCAAATTCTTCTTCTTTTGTCATTATCATATAATTGATCCTCTGTTTTCACCTGTGTCCATATGTGAATTTCTCATCACAGTTATAGCATAGGCCTTTTTCCCTCCTTGCAGCCATTTATGAGGCTGTGAGCATTTTGGTTTGTGGCTTGGAGTTGTTGCTTGGGATTGGTTTGTGAACTTGTTGATATGAGTTTTCTGGTTTCTTGTTCTGAAACATTGGGGGGTTGGTCCTGGGATTAGTCTTTAATTTTCTTGCAATGGCATCTAGGGTTAAGATTTGTTTCCTGCCCAACTCAATAATTTGTTGTAGGGTAGCTGGTTCAAACATGTTGATAAAAGCCTGTAGCTCTTCACTTAGACCACTAATGAACCTTGCTATAAAGTACTCTTCTGTATAATTTTTCAATATCTTCATGCATGCTTTTAGTTCTTCAAACCTCTCCACATATTCTTCATAGGAACCAGTCTACCTCAGCTTGTTGAATTCAGCAATGATCTTAGATTCCTTCAATTCTTCAAACCTGGCTGAAATTACCTCAATCAGCTGCTGCCAGGTTATGTCTTTCTGTGATGCATTGAGATTTTGGAACCATTGAGCAGCTTTACCCTCAAAATGCATAGAGGCTAGAATAACCTTTTGCTGATCAGGGATGTTTGGCATAAGCTTAAAATAACTATTGCATTTGAGTACCCAAGACCTGGGTGATGTGCTATCAAACTTAGGAAACTCCAATCTGGGAACTGGGCTTAGAAAATTCATGTTCTGTGATTCAGTAATTATTCTGGATTTATTAGAATTACTGGACCTTCCATTTATACCTTCACTGCCAAAACCTGGGTAGGGCCCTCTTAGGATAGATTCTTCATCTGCTTGATTCTTTCCGTTATTCATGTTGAGTAATTGTAGTTGCATAGCAGCCAGAGTTTGTGTCAAATGATCATACTTCATATTCAATCCCATTAACTCCTGTAAATTGGAATTAATACCTGAAATTTGCTCCTGCAGTTTAATCTCATATGCTTCCCTTTTCATGGCTTTGGTTTGCAGGTTTTGGTCCATTTTTTATGGGCTTCTTGAAGATCCTTGATGTGGGTTCCTTCTGCTATTTTTCCAAGGATCCAAGGCTCTGGATACCACTTGTAATAGACTTGATCATTTCTGTAAATTCTAGGTATTTGATATATGAATGGGTTTTAATTATATTGATGTAATTTGCACTGAAAATTTAAATTGGAGAAGAGGATAGATGGATGAAAGGAAAAGAGTTTCAGATGAAAATATAGAGGGAGGAATTGTAATTCTTCATTGATGATTGTTCCCTTGCCTTATCCCGTATTAATAGGAATAGGCCAAGCAGTTTGTTACATCCCATGTGCAAAATAAAAATATCTTAGCTAAATGACAACTTAATTAAAATTGACTAAATAACCCTTGGACTTGGGCTCCCATTTTCAGCAACAAAACAATTATCCTGGCCCAATTACTAACTGGCCCAAGACCTTAGCAGACGTCTCCAGCCCCTGGTGCTCTTGACCCGATCCGCTCCTTACTTATATCTCTACTGCTGGTTGCCACAGCTTCTTCAACCCCAATCAGACTTGTC
Organism: Phtheirospermum japonicum; assembly: GCA_014905375.1. Taxonomy (NCBI): domain Eukaryota; kingdom Viridiplantae; phylum Streptophyta; class Magnoliopsida; order Lamiales; family Orobanchaceae; genus Phtheirospermum; species Phtheirospermum japonicum. The sequence goes on along the minus strand of BMAC01000033.1, from coordinate 1,044,872 downwards.
TCTCCCACATCCTTTACTTTTGCAAACCCTAGATCCACAACATTGGAAAGTTTGCTGATGTCAAATGGTTTTTGTATAGGAGTTTTCCTCTACTGATCTTGTAATGCAATCAACTACAACATCAGATGCAAAAACATCCCCGTCATTTCTTCTTCATCAGATGATGTACACTAGCCCTGAATGAAATCCTTTTACCTTTGATAGTATCGTAGCCATTATTAATCTTGAAGGTTCTAAGTTCTCCCAATAAATCATCAAGATCAAGTATTCCAAGGCTCATTATACTTATTAGAGATGTAATATTCTCATGAAACCTCTTGGGAAGCGTTCTCATGATTTTTTGAACTTGCTTTGTCTCTGTAATCTCTTCACCAAGCATGGAGTTTTGACTAACAATGTCACATAATCTGGCATAGTATATTCGATGGTTTCATCCTCCTTCATTCCTAATTCATCAAGGAAATAGTGATATTTTGAAACTTGGGGGGATTTTATGGTGTTTGTACCTTCAACATTACACTCAGAAAATTTTCTAGGATTCTTCAAGGGTGGTGCACTTAACAACCATCTTGTGTCGTGTTTGATATACTGCAGTAAAGATGGTGGTTAAGGCTCTCAAGTTAGTTTCTTCCCCCATCTTCTTGTTATTATTTAAGATGTTTCTTAGTTTGGCAATGAGTTTATATGAGCTTTCAGTCTTCTTAATGTCATATATGGTTGCTTATTTACTAGTATCAAAAGGAGATGTAGCTTCAGGCATCATGGGATGAGTACACGGGGACAGTGTGCTTTCTCATGTACCTTTTCCAAGGAAGCGCAGGTACATAATCACTGTGGATTTTTAATAGGAGTAACTGGATCCATTTAAAACTAGAGGTCGAGACATTAATCCTTGATCGTGGTTCATAGCCCTCCACTTTGTCCACAACGATATTTATCCAGTAAAAACAACAAAAACACTAGTTTGGTGCCAATTGAAACTGTGTGGTTATAAGAATTATATGTGATAAATAATTATTCTATGTAAAAACATGGAATAATAAAGAAGCAAACAATAATATAAGCAAGAGATAGCTTGGTACGAGGAAGAATCCCTCTTTTCCCAAAACTCTATCATTAAAATAGTATTTGTGCACGAACTACTTGTACCTACAATTACAGACTCCCTCCTATCTTAACAACATAGTTGCACACTACTTTTAAATGCTTTTTTAACCAATTCCCTTGGATTTTTCCGAACATATAGATCTCTCTTGTATTGTGATAAAGATAATAATCACTAGTACCTTAAAGAAATGTATCAAATCTTTTGTCTTAATATTATAGCTAATGTTGAAACATGTATTATAATACTAAAACCCTAAAATATAACATATAATAAGTATTCGAGTATTCTTACATTTTCTTAAAGCTCAAAATTCAAGTTACTTTTATAATTAAACTAATCAACTATATATATACATTACATAAGTTAGTTTCTTGAGTAGGCAATTTTCTTCATAGGCCATGTGACGCGGGCCACTAATCATCAAACTAACTTAGGAATCAAAATCTTAAGAGAATTATGTTTCCTTCTTTATTTCTTTCTTCCGTGCACAATCTCATATTATTTTACTTTAGAGAAGCCACGCGAATTTTCCATTTTGAAGCTTTAACCGAATCTAGTTGTAATCTCAATCTTTCTTTTAAACTTCTTGCCGAATTCTAAATCTTCCAATATATATAACCTTTATTCCATCTGAGCGTGTGTACGTAGATTTTCAAGTTAGGGAACCAACAAATAATTAGTTCTTAACTAAACTAATTAAAGCATAAGGGACTTTTAAATACTAAACCTTCCCTTCATATTTGTTTTGACTTGCTATGTACTTCATACTTAGAATTTAGTTGTAGTTTCCAAGAAATAACTCGAATGATGTAAATTCTCATTTTCTTACACACTTTATTAATTTTTTTCATAATTTCCAAGATCTTCCTTCATTAACTTCATTCTTTACTTGTGTCTTTTTCCATTTTGATACTCCAAATAGTGTCAATCAATATCCTTTAACCTGAAATGCATAATCAGTTGAAGAGGCATAATCCTAATAAATCGTGTTGTTAGTCCAGTCATAATTTATAAGGAAAGTGAGATGTTGGTACAATGCATCAAGAGACAATCAATAATTGCATTTGATTAATTACGTAAATCTTCATATACTTACAATCTCCCCCTTTAGATCTTGATCACAAACCTGCAAATCAAGTTAGTTGATTGTTCAATAAGTGCCTGCAAACAAGTTATTCACAAAGGGTCACATAAAAACAAAGAAAAAAAAAAATAGAGATATCATAAAGCATCCAAAATAGTTTTAGTACATGGACAAAAAGAATTAATATGTCTCAATCTAAAGAGAGGGTCCATCAATTAGCTCATAAAAAACACTCCCCCTAAATCAAATAGTTATCTATATCTTCTTCTTCTTCTTCTTCTTCTTCTTCTTCTTCTTCTTCTTCTTCTTCTTCTTCTTCTTCTTCTTCTTCTTCTTCTTCTTCTTCTTCTTCTTCTTCTTCAAACTATTATTAATCTTCTTATCCTCAACAGTCTCCTCATATACAAATTTCTCCTTTCCTTTGCATGTGGCACTCTTCGTTGCCATTAATTTTCCCTTGACACTTGCCTTGCCTTTGTTTTAGGAACTTTCACTTATGTTGCTAATTCTCTCCTCCTGTTATGAACGAGAATCCAATGGACCAGCAACAACTGTTTCAAGGTGAATAATGACATTTCAATAGTAAGTGAGTTTAGAATATAAAACAACAATTTGAGAAGCAACTTATTTATCTTCCAGCAATAAATAAGCCAATATGTTACCCGGTATAATATTCACAAGAACTAACATCTCTTATGATATTGGAAAAACTGGATGAGCACCCGGCCTGTAGTTCGAATAGTGATATTAGCAGAATAATGAAGATGAAAATTAAAGATTAGAGTGTCATTCAGTCTGAGATTATGATTAAACCCTTGACATTGAAGAATAGAGCATATCAAGTATGGATATGAGAGCTTCCGAGTTGGATCTAGATTCTCTACAAAATGCAGGGCTGGAACGTGATAGCCACGGTCAATTGACTTGTACAAGAACATGGGATATAGGAACAATGCTTATTGAACTAAGATGTAGATGTTTGGATGTACATGTCCAATTAATAATGTTAATTTTGTGCAAAGGATTGGACTTTAGAGAAAGTATGTATGGCGTAATATGGGCCTTGGTAGGCTAATTAGTCATATTTCTAATAGTTACAACAGAGGCCACATTATCCAAATTATCCTTAAACAAGTACCCCTCAATATCAGCTAACTTAAATAACTTGTTTATCATAGTTGGAGTAATATCATAAATTTGATCACCACAAAACACCTTACCATACCGCTTAAAGACAACATCCTTAAACATAGTCGGGTGGTTACCATAAAATCCAACTATAGTATTTTTGTAATAATGAAGAAATATCTGTCATAATACAAACAAGACCCTTACGCTTAATTAATTCAAAAGGATTATGTTGCAAAAACTTCCAACATCAAAATTTTCTCACCTCAAAACTTCACAAATTTAAAGATCTCAAAATGTTCAACAACTTTTTGAGGATAACATTGAGGATATACTGACATCAAAGGTGTCTATCTCATTGTCATCCTCATATTCAAGTTAGAATGACCGAGCAACTAGGAGCGGAAGGATTGGATAGCTCTTTTTGGCCAAAAGGCGGCGAGTACTTTCACATGGAGGTGGAGAAGACACCTTTTTCAGTCACCGAATATACTTGCATCGGTGGGAGTTATGATGAGACCTCAAGTTCTAGTGTTGGTTTATCGAATTCGGTTGAAGACCAAGAATCCACACCAAATGCTGGAAGAGTAGTGGACGGTTGTGGATTGATGGACTGAGTAGCGGTAAGTCATCCCAAATCAAGAGAAATTTTTATCCCAACTAAAATTGGATGAGTGTGAGAAACGTCAGTGATTGTGAATATTTGAGTGCTCATAAATGCTCCCATATCCACTGGTGGTGCAACAATCAGTGTGGTATGGTCTTGGTGGTACTGGATCTGGGGGTTTTCCACCCATTGGGTTGAGAAGTTGTAGTGGCTGAGATGTTGCACCTTGGTGTGCTCTTCTTCTTCATAGTTACTGAAAATAGATTTCCAACTTAAATAAAAAAAAAGGTCAAAATGATAATTTTGAAGAAAGAAGCGTTAGAGTAAATAACTTAAAGTTGTTACTTTATAGGAGTATGTGTGTGACTCTTAAAAAAGAAAATTTTAAATTTAAAAAAGATAAACCAAACTCTACAAATAACCTTCTAAAATATTATCAAGTAAATAACTCATAACACCCTTTGTACCAAAAATTGCATCAATACCCATCCAATAGAAAGAATCATAGGAAGATTTAATTATTTATGGAAAAAGCTGAAAATGAAATTACAAGAAAACCATTGATATTTCTTCCTAAAAATAAGTCACTTTAACAAATAAAGCTCCTTGAGAATTCGAATGCAACATATGTCTATAAAAGAACATAAATATGAGAAATAAATCCATACAGGACTACCTAAAATATATGCAGGAAATTTTTACGTACTCAAATAATATCACCTCAAGACTTAGTGTCCCACACTATTACACCAAGTATATTTAAACTCCAATTTTTCTTAAATGATACTTAAAACTCAATAGGATGAAAAATACACCTTATAATTCCTTTTGTAAATATATCACATATCTTTATGTACCAGCCGCATTTATGTCAGAAAGCAACCCTCACATTCCTTTTTCTTTGAAAGTCCCAATAAGTGTACCACTTCTCATTATGTGCACAACTGCTAGAAAGCCTAAAGGCTACCCTCTGGTTGGTGGTATCAATCTTCACATCGATTTTCAATATGTGCATATCTACTAAATAATCGGAAGACGGCCCTTTGAAAATATGATATGTAAATTATCGAGGTAATATTCACAAATAGTTTTATTAGGTGTGGAACCACACTAAAGTTAGAAGATAACTATGTGACAAAGTGATGTACTGATCAACAATCAAATCTTTACAAAGTTACATTAGGTGCACAAACGTAAGGATATCGGAGGGCTACCTTATGAAAAGTAAAGTTCAGATTCGATAAGAAAAGTAATCACACTAATGCTACTAGATCCCAGCCAAGAACACATTATTTAGACAAATCTTCTCAGTAGTTGTCACACATTTTGCAGGTAGCTTTTGTCGCAACGATAACTTTCACACTACGACATTTTTAAATGGTAGCCCTTTTCTGATTTAAAAATGATTTTTTTGATATATTGTTGGAACACCAAGGACAAATAGAAATTAGTTCACTAGTTCAAACTACTAAATGCAAGGGGGAAGAAAATAATAGAATAATAAAATAATACATGACGAGAGACTTATATGAGTGCATAGATTATTCATAATATTATATGATGTAAATTCCTAAGTATTTTCTCAAGTAAATAAACTATTTTGAATTAAGAGGTTTTGTGGAAATATTAGCAATTTGGTGTTCACTTTGAATATTTTTAATAATAACAAACCCCTCCTCAACCAGATCCATATTCAAGTGATAAAGAATGTCAATATGTTTGATTTAGAATGTCGGATCGCATTTCTAAAAATATTTATGACACTCATATTATTATAGAATAACATAGCAGTTCAAACATCAACATTATAGTCAGCTATAATTTATTTAATATAGAAAAATTGAGAACAATAACTACCTATTGCAATGTATTTTACTTCAGTATAGACAAGGATGCAATAATCTGTTTCTGACATAGCCACAAGAATATATTATTAAATATGTAGACATACCCTCCAGATGTGCTTTTTCGAGCATCTATGTCTCTAGCCCTCTTGACATCACATAAACCGCAACGTTAGAGTTAGTTTCACTAGTATACCAAATCTTAAAATTTGTTGTTCCACCAACATATAAAATAATTCTCTCAATGGACTATTTTAATATAAATGTCTTAAGGTTATATTTAATATAATTTTATAAGCCCCACATGCATTTTTATGTGGTTTTTCTTATTTTTTGTAATTCTAGAAAAATATTATGCTTTTGGTGTTTTTGAGTTTTTCATAGATAAATGATATATATTTTTAACCTTCTGGAATAGAAAAATTGACAACCCCAGGTTATAAGACCAAAGAATGCACGAGAAAGAAATAATGATGATTAGAATTTACAATCGGGATCTAAGGTATCTGTGATGTGAAGAATTGAAGAAGATATGGTGCACCTATTTCATATTTGACCTTTAACTCTCTCATACAGAGTACGATCGAGGTGATTAAAGTGGTTGTATAACAATAATAGATAGAGCTACAACCTTCATGAGAAAATCCAAGTATGATTTGGCTATTTTAAGGGCCTAAAGTTGTCAAGAAGACACACCCGAGTTGCCACTCGAGTTACTTGACAACTGACTTACAAGTCGAGTGCTAATGAAATTGAGGAATGTTGGATCTACACCCAACTTAGCACCCGACTTTAGTCTAGTATGCGAAAGGGAAAAAGAATTTTAAGGCTGCATTATTAGGTATTTTTGAACCCCTGTAAATACCCTATACCCCGTGAACATTTTAGAGACGTTTAAACACTTATAATACATCACACTATATTATAATGGGAGCCCATTAATATAGTATTGATGCTCTTCCTGCCATGGGATGAGAATACAAAGTCCCCATGAGTTACTACAGCTCAGAACAACTCTCCAGTCTATTTTCGTTATTAGACTATGTTTGTTCTTTTGTTATGAAAGACATGTTTAGTTTTGTTATAACCATGTACGACTAATATTTTTGATTTAAGACATGGAAGTAGACTGATGCCTCAAATATTTATTATTAAAGTATTTAGTTTATTATTAATTTATTATATATTCGTTTTATCTTGTTTTGGTTTTGTGTGATCACATTTATGTGGTCGAATATATCAGTTCAATAGAACATGCTCAAGCCAATTAGATGACTTACTAAGATAGAGTTCTCTAGTTAGGAGTATGTTGGGGGGTGACCTGATTAGATAAAGTATTCTAGAGAAGTTAAATTTATTCCTCTAGCCAAAAGTGTGTTGGAGGATCAAACTGATGAATGAGTATACCTGATGATTAGGCAAGCTCAGCCCAATGAAGGGTAATCCTAGTGCATGAGTTATGGGCGTCTGAGGCCCAACGTTTGATATGGTTTGATTCATGAATTCGTAAAAGAGTCATTAGGAAGCATCTCTGCTTATGGTATGAAATACCTAATTTCCTTCCAGCGAAGAGATTCCTTGCTTGTTTCCTCTTATAAATAGGGACTCAGAACCTCCTTCTAACTTATTATCTCTTTTGATATGTTACACACTTATTGCTTGATATTCACATTCTAACTAAAGAGTTGGAGTGTCTACACCGGGAGTACCCTGGTGCTTTATAATGAAAGTCAAATTGTCTATTATCGAGATGCGGCCAAAATGGATAATATTCAAAGAAGCTAAGGAAGGAGGTCGAACACTGCTCCATACATTTCTTTAAGCATCTAAAATTTTGGATGCATCAAGTGGCGTCGTCTATGGGGAAGCAAGTGACAATGAGTCATTGCAGGAAGGGCGTGAGATACCAACATTTGTTGAAGACTTTCACCAAACACTAAACAGAATATTAAGACCTAGAGAAACCTTAAGACTCTTTTCAAGAAGCTTGTTGTAGCTATCAAGGCACCCTAGAGGAGAAAGTTGTAGACGATCACACACCAGTAATCAAGGTTGAGAAAACTAGGGTAGAAGATAGTATGAGCTCATCTTTAGAAGATAACTCATCCAGAGAAGATAGTAGTAAAGGTGGGGATGGGTGGTCTTAGAAAAATGAAAGAAGAAGAAAAGTAGAATGACCCCATAAAGAGGGGGGATATCAAATTTTCCACTGAGAAGTTAGCTCAGTTGACTGCCAGCTTACGAATAGGCTGGATGTATTTCCTTATGTACTCTTCTTGGCCAGATGATAATTATAGGTCGGGTTAGGAGATCAAGCTTGTGCTAATAGCGATTGGGATTGATGAGACTCCCTTATGAGCTTTTCCCAGACTGATGATATATAATTGAAGGTTGATGTGGGGATCTAGCCTACGTAGCTTATAACTGGTCTAGATGTAATTATCTTAAGAACTCTTTTTCTCTTGATGACAATTTCATGACAGGTGAAAGACCTTAGTTTGCGTAGCTTAATGGGCTAGATATGATTACCTTATGAAGTATTCCTTAAGTAATGATAATTACATGTCTGATGATGAGATCCATCTTTCAATGCTTATGACTAAGATGGATGAGATTCCCTTATGAATGGTTCCCAACCTGATGATAAATGTTGGTCAGTTGAAGGGATTTAGCTTGTACAGCTTACGACTATCTAGATGTGATTCCTTCACAAACTATTCCTAGCCAGATGATAATTGCAGGTCGGATGAGGGGCTCCACTCGCAGTAGGATTCGAACCCAGATAAAGTTCTGACTATCTTTTAGAGAAAAAAATGTACCGATCTCTTATGCATCTTTATGATTGGGATATATGTGATTTCCTTTTGAACATTTCTTGCCCTGATGATAGTTGTAGGTTGGATGAGGAGCTCCATCTTGTGAAGCTTATGACTAGGATGGATATGATTTTATTAAGAACTATTCTCTACGTGATGATAATTGCAGGTCGGATGAGGTATTTAGCTTGTGCAACCTACGACTTGGTTAGATGTGATTCCTTTATGAACTTCTTCCAAATTAATGACAATTGCATGTCGAATGAGGTGCTCTAGCTTACGTAGCATATAATTGGGTTGGATATGCTTCCCTTAAAAACTCTTCTCAATATGATGATAATTATAGATCGGATGATGAGGTATAATTTACGCAGCTTACGACTAGGTTGGATATGACTCCCTTACGACTAGGTTGGGTTCGATTCCTTTATGAACGTTTCCCAACCTGATAATAATTGTAGGTTGGATTAGGGGCTCCCGCTTGGAAATATTATTACTAGGGTGGATGTGATTTTCTTACGAACTCTTCCCTACCCAATGATAATTCTAAGTTAGATGAGGGGCTCCAGCTTTTGTAGCTTATGATTGGGTTGGATACGTTTCCCTTATGACTCTTCCCGACCTAATGATATTAACAAGTTGGATGAGGGATTCAACTTGCACAACTTACGATAGGGCTACATGCGATTCACATATGAACACTTCCCGAACTGATGATAATTAGAGTTCTTGTGAGCGGCTCTACCTCACTTGATAATAGATATTCGGTGGTTAAAATTGTACTTTTAGAAAGAAAAAAAAACATTTATCCAAAAAGTCAATTTCTGCGAAGTGCATATTTTTGACTTTGAGAGTTGAGACACACTTTCTTAGACTTCTACGAAATGATATATAAATATGAAAATGTATTGTTACAAACCCAAAACACTATTCAGAATCACTCTTTGAAAAAACCATTAAAAAATCCATGTTATAGATGCACCTCTATTTCTTGCCTGTTTGGACTAGCATCCGTTGGAATTTGAATTCTGGAATGAAAGTTTTGATCAATCACCATACTAAAAACTTGTTAAATCAATTTAAAGTATTACAAAAATCACCACAATAATAACACAACCAAGATTTTTAGGGTTGACCCTACATGACCTATTGATTATTCATATGTAATTCAAATCGGAAATTCAGGCACTAGCCCACCGATTCTGAACCTCAACTCACATGTAATATATTAGATTTCTGTCTTGTCAAATTCTCTATTCATCTTACACTTTCTCATATTTAAATAACATTAAAAGTAGAGAAAATCATAGAAAGACTATTTTGACCTTAAGGAAAACTCTTTTCTCCTACTAGGCACATAAAAAAAATTATTTTCTTCATATAAATTTGGTGAAACGACCACTAAACCCCCTGATTTAAAATTAATATTATCCTACCCACCTCACTCACCCTTCATCATGCAAATTAACATTAAACTCGCTCCACCCAGCCTTCATTTTGCATTCATGCAACAACCCATACATTTTTCTTTTTATTCTTTACCCGTTTTAATTTCTTCCAACCATAACTCATCCATGTTAGATTTCTCATCTGTAGTTCATACTAGAACTCATATTTTCCTTGTTTAGTCTGATCATTCTCAGTTCCTCTAGTTTAATTCTCAAAAATTAAAAAGTAAAAAAAGGTCGTTTGTGTGAAGGATGTCCATTCGTAGCAAAAAACTGAGGTGTTATGCACATATTCGAAGTAGTTTTTATGCTTGTTCATCAATTTTTGTGTTTTAGCTTAAAAATTGAGTCAACAAATGGTGAAACGTGCTTTCTCTTAGTACACGAGTTCGAGCCAGTTAATACACGATATGGCGGGGGCATATCGTGTAGTCAATATTGTTTTTAATGTTTTAAAAAACTAGTATACGAGTTCTAACCAGTTAGTATATGAGTACTTGTGTAGTCCATAGACTCGTGTACTATTTAAATTTTCAAAAATACTTACACGACATGAGTCAATACACAAGACTAATGTGTTGAAACTCGTGTACTCTTGTAATCCATAGACTCGTGTACTATTCATTTTTTTTTTTTTTAAATGAGTACATGACACGAGTCAGTACACAAGTCTAAGAAGTTCAAACTCGTGTACTTGTGTAGTCTATAGACTCGTGTATTATTCAATTTTTATTTTGATATTATTTTTAAATTAAAATATAATTAATCGTAATAAATAAATTAAAGTTAAATTAAACTAAAATCTGAATTTTGTTAGAAAAAATAAAATTATATAAAATCTGAGTTTAATTATAGTACAAGATATGTCTATCCTATGTACATGAGGTACATATATTATGTATTTTACTCTCACGATTTCAATTTTTTTAATTTAGTACACGACATGTCGACCTTGTCTACATGAGTTAGACATATCGTGTACTGATTAGCTTTTTTTTAATTATATCCATTTACTTTTTTAAAATAATTCGAATTGGTAAAAAAGGCATTTGAAAATATTATTTTTTGTTTTTCGTTTTTATTTATACCATTACGAGTTTTAATTTTTTTTCAAATGACCCGTTTGTCTTTGTGTTGCAGATGAGTTGGTGTTATATAACAGTTCACTTTGGTGGATAATGGCAAGGCTTGGAGTATATTGTTAGATATTGGCAAGGCTTTGATGGTTTCCATTCCTTTAGGTGACAAATGTTATGACTACTTATTGACCACTGTGCAAGAGTCTATTCGTCCAGTCAATATTACTGGGTTTTCCTATTGCATTCTCTTGTTGATGGTGTTAATGGTAAGGTGATGAAGAAAAATATTTACAAAAATGCATTCGACGTGCAGAGTCTATTTTTACAATTTCTAGTGGTCACCCTCTAGATGTATTTGTTACTCTTAAAAAGATGAGTTCTAGGTCCAATGTGACGCAACAAAGACAAGAAGTTGGTGGAATGACCTTAAACACTAGGGGTTTTATCAGTTCAAATATTTGTATGAGTTTTGAAGGCAGTGTAACTCATCATCACAAACAACATATGTTTGCGTGCACGTCATCTACCTACTTTCCTACACCTAGTGAATAAAATGTGCAAGTTGATGATCAGCATGACCGACAACCATTTGATGAAGCAACCCATGGTTTCAATAACCGTGAGGAAAATCATGTTGAAGAAAATTTTATACCCACAACTGATCCAAAGATTTTTGTCGAATGGGGAAGCAACAGACACCGGGGTGTAGATTTGAGTGATGATCATTGACATGTTGATATTATACTAGAAAATGGGGGTGTTTTTCATGATGATGCCCCCATCGATAAGGTACTTGTTTTGGAGGTTATGAACACTACTACAGAATAGGGATTTCACGTCGACTGTTTAACGTCGGTTATTTAAAAACCGACGTAAAATGTCTTTCACGTCCGTTTTAAAATAAACCGACGTGATATGTGAGATATTTACGTCGATTAATTAAAAACCGACGTGACTTATAATATTTCACGTCCGTTTTTAAATAACTGACGTGAAAAGTTATATTAAAAAAATGTTTAATACAATAAATAAAATAAATAATAAAACCGGCCAATCCTTATCAAAACAGTGCCCGCTTCATTCACTTCTCCATTTTATCTCTCAGCCCCGCCGTCCATTTGCTTTCAACCCACTACCGTTCTCAGCCCCGACGATCTCCGAAAATTCCCGTCCGCTCTATAACATCCAACATCAACCCCTCTGCTCTCGATTTCATCCAACACCTTATAATTGTAAAACCCTAGTTCTGGTCGACGTACACCAACAGCGGAAATAGGCGAAATCGAAGGGCCCCGCTTTGTCTCCACTGCTTCGTGCAACGCTGCTGGTCAAATCATTGAAATGGTACGTACGATTAATTGTAGTAATTTTATGTGAAAGCTTTAAGATTCGCATTAAATTGTTGATCTGGATCTGATTGATGGTGAATTTTCCGGATTTGATTTCTGTTTGACTTGTGAAGTTGGAGGGCCCTGCTTCGTCTCCCCTTTCATTTGTACGATTGTGTGTGCTTGTTTAATTTACAAGTTAATTTAAGGCTAAATCTAAAATCTCTGGTCAGCGTGTGCTTCGAACCACTAGGGATACTAGAAACAGAGGTATTTGCGATTTGTTACCTCACCATCGCTTGGAAGCTCCGGGATAAATCCTTTGTGATCAGAAGTTTCCTGGTAATTTAACTCTAATAATTTTTGATTTTAGGCTTCGAAATCTGTGTTTGCAGTCGCATGAATAAGTTTCATTTGAATATGTGAATTAATCCTGCTATACATATATTGATATATATTGTAATGATCATTTTCTGCAGTGTGAGGGGGATATTCTGTATTCAATGGAGGATGTGCGTCAAATGGAGTTAGCGATTTGCAGAGGCTTGGAATGGCGGATGCGAACTGTGACACCCTTTCTCTTTGTTGGATTTTTCATTCCGTTCCTCGAGCTGCCATTAGCTCGCTCTAGTGTTCATGATTTGATCTACAAATCCCAAAGAGGTACTCAATTAGATTTCTGCATTAATTTACGGAATTTTGAACAGTTTAATTAATTTCGCCCCTGGTCGATTGTTAATTTGCAGAGGAAAAGAATTTCAGAGTTTTGATTAGTCTCTCTTCATTAATTATTGATTTTAAATCCAGAATTTTTAATTAAATGGAAATTCTGCTGAGATCTTAAGAAGTTCTGTGCACAAGATTTATATCAGCCATGCTATATTGCATTTTCATGAAAGTTTCTACAGACAAAAGGCTATTATTATTGGTTCTTGAGAGAAATCAAACGGGATTTTTCTATAGAGTAACATCGCAATTCAATAATGTTTCTCTTAATTTTAATCTGTTTTTTATTTGGCTGGGTTAAAAGGGCATTTTTCTACAGAATATTTTTGTTGATTTAAGTCTTTTGTTTTTCATTTGTTGTACAATGCCTAGACATAGTATTTACCTAATATCGGCTGTCGGTCATTGAGGCGTCCGCCATGCAATCTGTTTCCTAAGGGATAAGGAATAAAGCTTCCATATAATGCAAAGGTTAATTGAAAAACTACCCCTGAATAAATATGCAATTTTCTTCAAACATAAACTAAAAGAAAAAAGAAAAGCATGGGTTGTACATAGTTAGTTTACCATCTACTCTGAAGTTATTTGAAACTAGGCATGTGTGTCTTGTTGCATTCACATTGTTTACTTGAAAGCCTGTTGAATTCATTGCCTCCAAAATCCTCTGTGTCATTACATGCATAAAAAAGGTCTAGAACATATAATTCTTAAATGTCCATTTATAATTTGAAATAATGTCATTTTCTATTAAAATTAAACAAATACTCATACTTCTCTAAAATGTTTTTTTTTATGATAATAGTTGGTTTTCTGTATTTATTAATCAAAAATCAAGAAAACCAAGACTGAGAGTGCTGCTTGCGGAGTCTTTTGGATGGGAAATTCAGCAGAATAGTGCAGCTGATGGAATTTACTTTGATGAAGTCGATGAGGTATGTAAAGTGCTGTGGTTAATTTAACTTGGTTGCTATCGATTCTTTTTTATGTCAATTAATATTTCAATTTCTGCAGTATGCTCCAGTGGTAGAGATTTTGGATAATGCAGAATGCAGTAATACATGAACTGAACTGGTAGCATGTTGGTACGTTCGATGAGGGAGCTCTGTTCCATCTTCAATTGATAACCTTTCCACAGATAATGGGAGGTATTGATTACGATGATGATGTCAAGCAGAAAATTTGGTGGCAATACAAGGTCCAGTTTCCTTTATGTAAATTATTTTAAAACTGGTTGACCTACTTAATCATTTGGTTCTCATTTTTATCAGATGAAGTAATCTTAAGGCACTATTTGACAATCTAACCCATGGTCTAAGACTCGCAAATTTGAGTCATGTGTTTGGACATAACTAGAATAGCAAAGATAAACTTTAAACCATTGATTTCACTTTTTTCCTTGAATTTTCATTCAGTTACCTGTTGTTTTCCTTGATACCTTTAAACTTTGATATATACATCCAAGAATAAACAGAGTGCTCAAAGGTTGGGTTCTTTTTTTCAGTGATAAAGTTGGAGTTTCTTTCAGGAGAGAATGATGAAAAAACAAAACATCATGCAATTGTGATTTGGAATGTTTTGTTCTGGTGGGTCATTGGTAGCCGCGTTTAAGGGTAATTGAGCATCCATTTTGCTGGTGGAATTGTTCTTTCTTGCTCGGCAGAGGAGAGAGAACAACACTGGATGTTCTTCGTTTGGGTAAGAAAAAA
>BMAC01000033.1:1003828-1029973 GCA_014905375.1 Phtheirospermum japonicum | reverse complement strand
ATTTTGTGCATGAAAATGAAACTTAGTTTCTTTCATCATTTCTTATGTTTGTGGTTACTATTCCTTATTAACTCAGAAAAGGTTTTAGTCGTGTTGTCAATTCAGTTCATAAAATCCGTTACCATTTCAACAATACAAGCAAACCGTTTCATTTTCAATCACAAGGAAGCAAATTTATTTTATTTTATTTTTGGAAACCAAATACTGTTACAAACAATTCAGAATTGATCACATAAATGGGGTCTTTGGTGGTATGTGTTTTTGATATATATACTATTAGTATAGCTATATATACTATTAGTATAAGGTTCTGTTGCAAAATATTTTCTTATCCCTCGTTTTTCATGTCTCATGTTTGCAGCTGTTTGCAGAAACTGCTTGATAATTCTGTTGACTACGGTAATCTTCTGTGAAGTTCAATATTTCCTTATTCTTTTTTTCATATATATGTAATTTAAATTAGTTTTTTTAGGCCCTGGGGTGTATTATACCATCGTCTGGTTCGTCTTTATCCGTGTCTGATTTAGATTGATGAACATAATCTTGATTGTTGCTAATTTATTCTTCACTGGGATTAATTACCTACATATTAAGGTAGACCATATGCAAACAACAACAACAACAACAACAACAATAATAATAATAATAATAATAATAATAATAATAATAATAATAATAATAATAATAATAATAATAATAATAATAATAATAATAATAATAATAATAAATAATAATAATAATAATAATAATAATAATAAATAATAATAATAATAATAATAATAATAATAATAATAATAATGTCTTGAAACTTGTTTTCTTAATAGTGCCTATTGGATTCATTTTGATTTTAATGTTTATTATTAAATTTCTCATTTGTTGGTAGATACAAAACGGGGCAACGTTTGTAATTGTAGATAAAACCTCAAATCCCAGGGATGGAGCTCCAGCATTGTTAATTCAAGGTATATATATATTTTTTCCTTTCAAACTCACAGTTAATGTACTGCAGTTTGTAGCAGCTCAACAATGATTCGTTGATAACATTCTGTACTTGCTAAATTGAAAGATACATAATTGTAATTGTTATTCTTTTATTAGATGATGGTGGTGGAATGGACCCTGAAGCAATGAGGCTTTGCATTAGTTTTGGGTTTTCAGATAAGAAGTCGCAAAATGCTATTGGAAAGTGTGAGTATGAAAATGGTATTTTTATTTTTATATCCTTATTATCCAAATCCCTTTTCTCCTTTTTCAATGAAGTTGAGTTTGCAGATATGACTAGGTCCTAAAATTCATTGTTGCTAATCTCTCTGTGTCTCTTTCTTGCTTTGACCAGGAGATTGACTCAAAGTGTAGGTCTTCTATCTTATACATTCTTAATGCGAACGGGGCAAGATAAAATTGTGGTTCCAATGGTGAGTTGTGTGTGCATGTGTGTGTTTCTCTTTTATTTTCTGGTCTAAGGGTGTACTTTGATCTAGGTGATTACCGTGGCTGGTTGTTTATGTGATAGGGTGAAAGAAATARACATTAGGAGTTATTACAWTATTGTTGACTAGTTTATTACAAYAAACTAGATAACTARTGAAACAGACCTAACTTGATTATTTTTTACTAAACTAATAAAAACTGAAAAAATCACCAGTAAATTTATTGTCTTCTTATAGTTTCAATGTTACTCTTGCTATCCATGATAGGTCCATCTAAAACAAACATTCATTAATGTTGGTGAAGATGTGTAAGGTCTATAACATGCATTATTTGGTTTCTGATTGCATTGAATGTATGCAGGTTGACTATCAGTTTGACAGYCATAGTGGCACGTGGAAAGCATTGCACGAYGAACAACACCTCAAGAATAATCTTTCTATCTTGTTGCAGTGGTCTCYATTTTCCAYAGAAGCTGAACTTCTGAAACAAGTAAACCTTATCGTCGTCCGAGTTTCGTGCATTTTGTTTATCGGCCTTCATCAGCCTTCCCGTAACCTCGAACTCACTCGTTTCCTTAGGGTTCCAATGGATATGCGAATAGTTCAAGCAAGCCAGTTTTTTTTCTTTTTTTTTTTAAATTTATTTAATAATAATTATTTGTTTATTTATTTAGTTCAACCAAGCCAGTTTCTTTCTTTCTTTTCTTTTCTTTTCTTTTTTTTACATGGTACTTCGAGGTTTTGTTTTTATGGAATGTGCAAATATTTGGGACCCTCACTGTTGAGATTTAAAGTCGGTTAGTATCTCCAGTTTTATATGCATGCTAATTCTCTTAGTGGTGATTGTAGCATACTGTGATACCTCTCCAGCATCTTGTGAGCTTTTCATTGAACATCGTAAGCAGTGCCTTTGAGTTCAAGGTAGACTGCATTGATCGTGCAAAACTCGTGTTTCATCATTATGCTGTTTTGAGTCTGATATCTTGTTTCTCTTAACAGGTTGACGCTTTTGCCAAAAAGCTTGGTTATGCTGCACCTCTCCGAGCTAGACTTTTGAAGCTGCAGGTGATGTGTCCTTTTTAATTAGTTTCTCTTGTGAATTTCATAATAAGCTCTGGAATGGTCAACATTATCACCAAATTATCATTAAGGTTAAATGCGTCCAATATATCTCAGAATCAGAAATAACCCCTTAAGTGTAGTATGTTACTGTTTTCCGTCCCAAAAAGATATTCTTACAGTTATTTGAACTTTTTTAGTAGTCTAATCTTTTTGTTATTTTTTATATATGATTTTAAACTGCAGCACCATTCTGATTAATTATTCTATTAAGGAGGTCAATTGCTGAAAAATCGAGATGATGATTTTCCTTTCTTTCTACTTATTGGCAAATAGACTTGGTTTAATTATTTTTTGATATGTTAAAAATTTTATATAATTATTTGCAGATATTTGGTAATAGCGAATCATTTCCTGAAGAGAGTATCAAAGAAGTTCAAGCTCAGTGTCGAGTTATCTTCTTGAAATTAAAAAAAAAAATGAATCTTTTGTAAGGTTTTAATTATACTCATGTTTGTTTGATCAGTAGAGTAGAATGTGCAATTAGCTCACTTTGATTTGGTGTTGGGAATTCGAACTATGGATTAGACTCTATAGATTGTGTTTTTGTATTCGACTTTTAGAACATTTATGTTGGTCGTTTGATGTATTCGATTTTAAGACAATGGTTGTTCAATGTGAATCTGGGATTTATTAAATTTATTCTCAGCTTTTAGAATTTAGTTTTAAATAAACGGGGACCACACCAAAAAAACTGATGTTAAACAACATCGGTTTTGACATATTGACATCGGTTTTCTAACCGATGTTAGACATTTTCATGTCGATTTTTTTTGGCATTCAACGCCGGTTTTGCAACCGACGTTTAAACCACCGACGTGGAAAATCCACGTCGATTTTCAGAAAACCGACGTGAATTTTCCACATCGGTTTCCAGAAACCGACTTGACTTTCCACGTCGGTGGTTTAGACGTCGGTTGCAAAACCGACATTAAATGGCAAAAAAAACCGACGTGGAAAGGGCAGTTTGTAGTAGTGGAAGTGGGTACTTGAAGTCTTAGAAGAATGGTCGAGTTGGTATGGTGTACATGACGATTTGTTAATGGAAATATGATAATTTTAAAAGGATTTATAAAAACTAGAGAGTATATGACACGGCATCAAACATAAATCAGGTTAATACAAATGCTCCTGTAAATTATGGAGGTCGGAGATGGAAAACTCTTGGTGCACCAAATATTTTACACGAGCACCCTAAAGAGTTGCTCAATATTCCACCAATCACTATTGGTATACATATATGAGTAAAGAAGATTTGTTATTTGAAGTTGGAAAATATTGTCTGGAGAATCGAGGTCATTATAAGGAAAAATACACAGATCTTGGACGATACACGCTTATTTTCACTATACCCAGTGGTCTATTTTAGATTGCTGCAAGTGCTAAAAATGATGTTTAGTACATGTACAAATTTATAGGTCATACGTGTGCGAACGACCCGTGTTATAATGATTACTTTTGGTTGCCTTCTAAGGTTGTCGCTACAAATTTTGCACCAAGGCTTTTGGAAGAAAATTTGAACTCATATCGAAAGCTGTGATAAGTGAGTTCCATGTTACATACTCAATTGTAATCAGCTATAACCTTGTGTTATGAGCTAAACATTAGTCATTCGTGCTGATGGATGGGACGGAGAAGAGTTTACTTGGTATGCTAATCTCGTACTTGTATGCGTTAAAAAAATCCTAATATCTGTCACAGCACTAGAGGTTAAAGGTGATAGTAAGTTTAAGAATACCTATTTTGTTTTGGGTCCTACAATCAAAGGATTTTCAGCATGTGGTCGTCTTGTAATAGTGGTTGACAGGATTTTTCTAATGGGAAATTACAAAGGAATCCTTTTTTTTGCTGTCACACAAGAAGGTAATAAATAGGTTTTCCCGATGGCGACTAGAATAGGTCACATAGAGACTTGGACATGGTTTTTGCAGCAAGTGAAAAGGGCATAGGACTTGCCTGAGGACCTACTAATTGTGTTTGATGAAGCGAGAGCCATCAACATTGCTATCAAAATCGTGTTTCCTTAGGTGCATCAAAGCCTTTGCATCATCCACATAATGAGGAACATGAGGGGTTCAAGTCAACTTGCAGTTATAGTTTCGATATGATTGACTGTCACCCAAAGATTAAGAAATTATTGGAGGTCTGTCCTGGAACTTATGAAAATGTTATGAGAATCGCAATTAAATAAATAGGCTAGTTCGTGTTATCCTGCGTATCGGTATGAGTTTATGACCTTAAATGCAGTAGAAAGTTACAACAATCGGGCTTTGTATATTTGTTTTCGAAGAGTTAAGGTTGGTAGCTGAGAAATGGTTTTATGAACGACACACAGCAGCGATGTCTCGAGATCATAAATTAACCAAAGCCGTAGAGAAACTGTAGGTTATGTAATGGAAAGAGGAACTAATCAAAAGCAGAACACCTAGAAAATAACATATTTAAGGTGAAAGATAGATTTGGGATACATGTATTTGATATGAGTTTAAATATTTGTACGTGTCATGAGTTTGATACTTTGTTGATTCCCTATGTACATGCAGCAAGAGCAGCTAGGTGAATGTTTTAATGTTAAGTAATTTTGTATCTTTTCCTTGCGATCTTATTTAATAACACAATGTG
Organism: Phtheirospermum japonicum; assembly: GCA_014905375.1. Lineage (NCBI taxonomy): Eukaryota > Viridiplantae > Streptophyta > Magnoliopsida > Lamiales > Orobanchaceae > Phtheirospermum > Phtheirospermum japonicum. Next base: position 1,024,802 of record BMAC01000033.1, on the reverse strand, counting down.
ACGCCTTTTTTTAACATGAAAACGTCAAAAAACCTCCATGCTTATGTCGATGATTATTATAAAATGAGCACTTTCCATGTAATGTGGGGTGATGTAGTCATTCCTATAGCTCATCCTAGCACTTAGGATATCCTCGATGAGGTGAATTATGCCATATGCCTTCCTCCAAAGAACCCAAAATAGATAGGAAGACCCAAAACAACAAGGACTTCAGTTGGTCCAAAAGGTGCTAAGAAACAAGTATGTACAAGGTGTGGGGGCAATAGACACAATCATGTCACTTGCAATGTGTACATGGAAATACCTGATTTCGAACCAGAGCAGTTTCCATATTTGTTTGGAATAAATAGCATCGTGCCTTAGAAAATACAACATCTGCAAGTCCCTCGATCACTTAAAGAATAAATGTCTATATAATTTACCTCAACCCGACATGCCTAATGATGAGTATATGTGGATTTAGTTTCATCAAGAAGTGGTTAGGGTGATGTAATTAAATTGTTTGTTAACGTCATATTAGGTGGTGTGTTTCAAATGTGCTATAACAAGATAATTAATTATGAGTCCTTATATTTTAGGTATTCTAGTTGGTGTGCATTTTGTGAAGAGACTTGTGTATTCATGCGTAAGCCTCTTATATTTTTAATTTTAAATTAAAATCACCTAATAAAGTGCACACTACGTTATAAAATTTGAAAACACAAAATTATGAGGACTTTTAATAAGAAATTGAAATTACATTACAATGGAAGGAACAATTGAAACAAATGAAATTAAAATAAAAATCATAATACACATCTAATAAATATATGACTACAATCACAAGGGAGCATTTCTAACAAGATTGTGGTATTGACAAATGCAATTCAGAATTTTTTTATTAAACAATAAATCCATTAGACCGAACAATGTTTCTCCATTTTTTAGGTATGCTGAAGTAAACTCAGTATTTCCTGCCACGTCATTTCAAAAAAGCACAAGCCATTCTGACACTTGCACCCATTTGTTTCGCCATCCCAAATACAGTGTTTGTTGGATAACATCAAATGAAAATACTTGTATCATTTTTTTTAAGAAATTCAACTCTGGCGGTTATGTCATCCATAGTGAAGTCTTTCCTGAACATGATAATTATTTTTTCCAACAAAATCCAAGTGATATGGTTGCGTAATTCACTTCTCAGGTCGTATAATCCATTGAGCTTTCTCTCATGGAGTTTGTCAACAAGCAAAGTATCCATATGAATGCTCCACTAAGACAAATCTTTATCATAAAAAAAGAATCTTTTTAACATCGAAATCTGGTGCATTGTTATGTTTATGGGAACTTATTTATTTTTCTTGGGTAAAACTAGAATGATGAAAAAACAATGTGTAAGTGAAATGTGATTAAAAAATGTGTTCCAACATCCCATTTTATAGGTTTATAGTCTTTAAAGACATATATGTAATAAATACAAAGGTAATAATACTTTGGTGAATGGAGTTGTGTAGTCACTGTTAGCTTTCAGAGGGATAAAATTGAATCCACGATTTCAAGCAAGCGTTGTTGTTTGCAGTTCTGACAGTGTATAGTCATCTCATTGGTAGATATCACGAGGGTAAGAGTGAAGTAACCGAGAACCAAGAAAGCATTGATGTGCTAATAGACTGACTACATCGAAACTCAATAAAGTGAGTCTATTAGCACATCAATGCTTTCTTGGTTCCCAGTTACTTCACTCTTACCCTCGTGATATCTACCAATGACATGACTATACACTATCAGAACTGCAAACAACAGCGCTTACTTGAAATCGTGGATTCAATTTTATCCCTCTGAAATCTACCAGTGACTACACAACTCCATTCACCAAAGTATTATTACCTTTGTATTTTTTACATAGAGAAAAAAAATTACCTCCTGAACTATGTCCCATTTGACACTTTGCTTCCTAAACTTTTATTTCGTACACTTTACCTCCTAAACTGTATGAATTTTGCACTTAACCTCCTAAACTCCCCTTTTTGGTGGAAATTCTAGCCGGAGCTCACTCCTGTGACATGCACGCTAACATATAAGGGGTAAATTTGACTTTCCATATCCTCCTCATGACTCCCGCTCAAAACAATGGCACGTGAGCACTACATAGGTTCCAAATCCTATGTGTATACATATATTAATGTGAACATTATCTTAACAGATTACACGAGGGCTCACGTGCCATTGTTTTGAGCAGGAATCATAAGAAAGAGATGGGAAGTCGGTTTTACCCCTTCTATGTAAGCGTGCATGTCACACGAGTGAGCTCCGGTCAAAATTTCCACCAAAAATGGGATTTCAGGAGGTTAAGTGCAAAATTCATACAGTTTAGGAGGTAAAGTGTACGAAAAAAAAGTTTAGGAAGCAAAGTGTCAAAATAGGCATAGTTCAGGAGGTAAAAAAAAATCTCTATTACATAGGTATCTTCAAAAACTATAAATTTTTGTGAAGGTACCATGAGGTGTGTTTTGTTGTTTTAGAACCACTATAATTAGTAATTGATCGGTAAATACGCTTTTTATTTATTTTTTATTTTTTAAATTAAAAAAATCGAGGGGAGTGGAATTACCTCGGAAAAACCGAGGGGAAATTAATCTCCTTGATTTTTTCAGAGAGGGATCCACTCCCCTTGGGTTTTTTAATTTTTGGAAAAATGAAAAAAAAATAGAAAGAAAATATAATTACGAAAAAATAAACCATATCCTATCATTTTGGGCTTATGGGATGATTTTAACCCGGGTTGTACTAGAAAAATATCACCAAGCATGTACATATTTACACATGTTGTGTATTCAACCAACAGTATCCACGATACGATCGATCGACTTGTTCCATTGGAAATGCAAAGTAATGAAGCATCGTAATTTTTCGAAAGTACCACGAGGTGTATTTTGTCGATTTAGAAATACTGGAATTAGTAATTGATCGGTAAATACGCTTTTTCTAATTTTTTTAAATTAAAAAATCGATGGGAGTGGAACTCCCTCGTAAAGACCGCCTCGGGTTTACTGAGGGGACTCTTCTCCCCTCGGTCTCAACCCTAAATATAGTAGCGGCCTCCCTACTGCTTCAGAGAAAGAAAAACAAAAAAAGGTAGGAGATTCGCCCGTTCAGCCGTCCGCTGCTTCACCGTCTTCTATTCACCGTCGTCCATTAACCGCCGCCCGTTCAGCCGCCCCATCTCATCGCCCGTTCAGCCACCTCCAGTGAAGTCACCGCCGAGCTTCTAGATTGTCTGAAGACCACCGCCGCCAGCCGAGCACCGCCATCACCGCCTGTGAAGGTAAATTCCCTCTCCTTCTTTTATTTTTAATTATTTTTAATTGTTTTATGAATTACATTTTCTTATTTTCGAAGATTATATAAAATAGTTATATAATTAGGGCTTATTTTAAGGGTTATTGTATAATTAGCATTAATAAATAAATTATTATATAATTGGGGTATGATTTAGGTATTATTGTATAATTGGGGTTTAATTTAGGGTTTTTGTATAATTAGCGTTAATATAGGGGTTATTGTATAATTAGGGTTAATTTAGGTATTATTGTATAATTGTCATTAATTTAGGGGTTATTATATATTTAGGCTTTAATTTAGGTATTTTTCTATAATTAGTATTAATTTAGGGGTTATTGTGTAATTAGGGTATACTTTAGGGATTAATGTATAAGTATGGTATAATTTAGGGTTTTTTGCATAATTAACATTAATAGGGGTTATTGTATAATTAGGATTTAATATATGTAATTAGGGTTCATTGCTGTTCATTAAGGGTTCTATTATGCAATTATCTTCAAAAGTGTATGTGATGGTTGTTTTTAAATGCCGTGTTGATCGGTTGTATTTAATGTAAGTATGTTATGGTTTGTTGATATTATATACATGTTGCGATTGATTGATTTTGTGATTGGTTGGGTAGACTTCGATGATGACGTGGTGTATGGCGCCGGCCGGGAGGTTTCGTCCCTCCAATAACAGTTTTCAAAATAATTTTAAAAAATAATGGTGGATTGAAAAGTTTTAAATTGTTGGTGATGGTAGTTTTGAAATACCGTGGTGATCGATACGTGGATGTTGTGTTTAAGACATATATTATGATTTATTGATATTGTATACATGTTGTAATTGATTGGTTGATGTATACGTCGGTGCTGACGTGGTTTACAGCGCCGGCCAGGAGATTTCGTCTCTCGAACAACGGAGTTTAAAATTATTTTGATCCACAATATAATCTTTCTTTCATCAAACAATATACCTTAGACTTGTTTGGAATTTAGTATTGAATAGGGAGTTTGAAACATAATCCTGAATCGTCCACTTATTTGGACAGTTTGAGAGCTTGATTGTAATATGGCTTATCTTATGTATATATTTTTTTTGTTGATTATAAAATTTTGATTCTAGTAACTCTCTTTTGTTCTCGAGTGCACTGCAATATATGTGTACTTAGAGAACTAAAGGGAGATGCTACCGGAATTTTTAGTAAATAAAACTCATATACTAAGATGTTGTATTACTGCAGAATCACGTTTTTTAATGGGATAGGGCCATTACCAATAATTCAATCGTTTTCTAACCACCCTCATGCTGCGCATTTTCAATAAATCAATATAACAATTATATAATGATAGGATGAGTTCTGATCGTAGTTGAGTGGGCAAAGGAATCATCACCGACTTCTTATCCCCACAATTTGTACATGGAGTCGAGAGCTTTATTAAATTTGCTCAATCACATTCCACACATAAGGACGAAGAGAGGTTGAAGTGTCCTTGTAATCTTAGTAGATGTAGGAATAATAGGTTTATCGACATCAATGAGATTAAGTATCACCTAGTTAGACACGGATTCGAGCCGAATTACTATATATGGATTTACCACAGAGAAAGTCGGCCCACCACCTCTCGACGCCATCATGATTTTCACGTTGGAGGACCCTCTTACATCGCTCCTGAAGAATCATCAAATGCATACATTAATATGGTTCAAGATGCAGCTGGTTCCGATTTTGATGTGGTTACCGATATAGAAGAGTTGGCGAACCCTGAGGCCCAAAAACTTTATGACATGTTTAAAGATGGAAATCAACCATTGTATCCAAGGACCGAGGGACATACTCAGTTGTGATTAGTTTCCCGCCTCATGAGTTTGAAGTCAGCAAATTACATGTCTCACAAATGTTATGATCATTTGAGTGAATTAATTAAAGATATTGTACCAAAAGATTTCAACCAAACTCGTCCAGATTTTACGGCTGAAACTCAAAACATAAAATTGGATTTTTGTACATATGGTTTTCAACCATTTAGAAGTTTCATCGCACAATTCATCGTGGCATATCATAGTTACACCCTAAAATTTGCCTCCATGGATGTGAATGAAAGAGCTATTCATGTTCCTCCGCATTCTTGTACCAGGGCCAATGAATCCGAAAGACAAACTAAATGTGTTTCTACAACCTCTAATCGCCGAGTTGAGTCAGTTGTGGGCGATTGGGGCTCCCTCATACGGTATCTCTAAAAAATAAAACTTCTAATTGCAAGCAGCCCTTATGTTGATAATAAGTGATTTTTCTGCATATTCTATGTTGTTTGGTTGGAGTATGGTCGGATGAATAGATTGTCCTTACTGTATCAAAAGCTTAGATGCCTTCAATCTTAACTGCAACAAGAAGCAATCCTGGTTCGACAATCAATGGAAATTCCTTGAATGCGGTTACCATTTTCGAAAAGATAAACGGCACTTCTGGAAAAGAAGATCTGTCAATATTCCACCACCAAACGTCCGCTCAGGGATAGAAGTTCTGGTAGAGATAGAAAGATTGAGGCTTCTAAAAGTCATTGAACTAGATGTAGCACTCGTTAATGCACAAGTTTCCAAAAATGTCTGGATGGAGAAAACGAAGCATTTTTTGGGATTTGACATATTTGAGAACAAGTGTAATTCACCATAATTTAGATGTTTTGCACATAAAGAAAAAATATATTTGACAATGTATTCAACACGGTGATGAATGTCAAAGGGAAGACCAAGGACACGTCTAAATCAAGGGAAGAGTTGAATGAGTATTATAATCATTCGGAGCTAGCGATAGATGGATCGGGAACCTGTCCTAAAGCCTGTTACACACTTAATAAGGCGTCAAAAGCTGCATTATGTGATTGGGTTAGAAACCTTCGATTTTCAGATGGATACGCATCAAAATTGGGGCGTCGCATAGACAAGAAGGGATTGTGTTTGATCGGGATGAAAAGTCATGATTGTCAGGTATTCATGCAAAGGTTGATACTTATAACCTTTCGTGAACTACTTCCTCAAATGTGTGGAAGGCCCTAACCAAATTGAGTTTGTTTTACAAGGACCTCACATCAACAGTTGTTCGCATCGAAGATATGAATCGTCTAGAATTAACATTCTGTTAATATTGTGTCAACTAAAACTGATCTTCCCTCTAAGTCTTTTTGAATCAATGGAGCATCTTCTTATTCATAGTGTATGAAGCAAGAATTGCTTACCTAGCGCAGTATAGATGGATGTACCCATTCGAGAGGTATCTTCGCAAACTAAAGAATGGTTTGAAAAACAAGGAGAGTGTTGAATGATCGATAACAAATGCATATATAGTTCCAGGGGCATAAACGTTTAGTTCGTACTATTTTGAAGATCACATGTTAACTAAAAGAACAGATTTGCCTAGAAATACTGATGGTCAGGATGGTGTAAATGGCGTTGATAAATTTCCCTCGGTCTTTAAAAAATATAGGGAGATGTTTGGTACAAAGGGAAAATATTCCTAATTGAAGTAGATTACAACGCTGCAAGGATATACATTTTGCTAAATTGCAAAGAGGTCCAAGAATATGTTAGGTACGAATACTCTTTTCAATTTCTACTATAATTTTATATATTATGTACTAATACTTTTTACTCGAATTTCTAACAAATAATGTAGTATTTACATGGAGAGCTTTCAACGTCTCCAACCAAACATTACAGATGATAGATCAACGAAAAATTGGAAAATGAATTTGCCAATTGGTTCAAACATTACATAAGGTGTTCAATACCGAGATGCATATCATTTAATTACCATATGCATGTATCTATTATATTTCATAAGTTAAAAATGATTCTTCAATGTTATAGGCTAAAGATGTTTCAAACAATGTGATCGATGTGAAAATTAGGAGCCTAGTAGAGGGTCCATCACGATGTGTGAAAATGTATGCTACATGTAAGATAAATGGTTATAGGGTTCACACAATCGAACACAGATATAACAAATCAACATTAAGCAATGGAGATGCATTAAAGGATCAAACTATGGGGCAGCCGAGTATGATTATTACAGTTGTCTCATAGAAATCGTGCAGCTCGAATACACTGGGAGAATGGAGAAAAACATATTATTGTTCAAGTGTGACTGGTTTGATCCAGCTCCTACAGGCATAAAAATTCATCCACATTATAAGCTTGTCAATATCTATCATAAGCGTAGGTTCAATTAATATGAACCTTTTGTACTTGCTGACCAGGAAGTACAAGTATATTATATTCTTCATACCAAAGTTTGAGATGAGACAAGTTGGACTGGTGGGCAACTAGTAAAATTAAGGCGAGATTAAATGTTGAGTTTATCGAGCCTCTACCAGAGCAATCTCAAGAGGAAGCTGTAGATACACACAATCCAATTCAACTGGATGATGTCGATTTCCAGTTGCACGACTCCACTAATAATGATGTGGATGAACATGGTGATGAGGGAGATGATGATACAAAAGAAGAGTTACTCACCGATCAAGATACAAATCAAGACGCATACGAAGATGAGTTTGGTGATAACTTTAATGGTGAAAGTGTTGGTTCAGATGATTAGTTTGGTTGAAATGTATGCAAATTGTTCATATTGTAAAATGATCTTATTTTAACTAATTGATTTATGTTTTTATTTATTAAAATGGTTGATATATACTTGTATTTTGTAAAATGCTCGTGTTATATTTACTTTTATTAGATGCCGAGAGGTCGTGGACGCGGATCCACTCTAGGTCGATCAAATATAGAGTTAGGTAATCGTTTAACTGATTTTCATGATGATTATGTGGGCCTTGGTACCGATCATTCAGAACCAACCCCAGATTTAGCTACATCAACACCGACATCTTCCGATGCAGTTACACCTTGACAGCACTCAGGCCCACCAGAGAGGCAATACCTTGTTTATATCGCTGGGAAGAAGTAAGTAAATTAATAATTATGAAATTCTAATCATCGTTATTATTAAATTATATATGTAACCACATACACAATTACAAGATACATAGAAAGGAGTTCAGACAGACAATATATTTTGAGAGATCGTGGAGAAGGAGGTCCATCACGCCGGGTGGAAGTTTAAGACAGTCCCTGAGGAGATTCGTTGATAATGGTGGGACATGTTTCAGGTAATTATTATTTTGTGTTTAAATCTATTAATCTTTATTGTAACTTGAGAATCATGTATCAATTGAACTGTAACTATTATTTGGTTTTGTAGGAGCTTTGTTATTGGAACAAGAACATGTATACTCCACAAGCTATAGAGGTGGCATTTTTCTGCACGATGGCGGACAAGTATGGGAAGTGACTCGAGTATATGCAGTTTCGTGATCAGACTAGTCATCCACCGAGGATCAGTGACGAGGTGGTCTGGAGGTAAATGATTTTATTATGTCTTTTTATTAAATTAGATTTTTTTTATTATAGATGATTTAATTTTATATATCATGCATTTAAACTAGGGCATGGAATGTAGAGTGGGATAAACCCGAGAACATGAGGAGGTCCAAATAGTGCAGCATTAATAGGAGGAGCGAGCATGCTGGTCCGGGTACTGAGATGTCAAAGCATAGAGGGGGGTCTAGATCTACGATCAGTTATTCTTATAATATCTTAATTAATTTTAGATCATAATATATTATTTATTCTTTTAATTTTAATGTTAATTATCTGATAATTTTATTTGGATAAAGAAGCGAGAGATGGGTGAGCCAACCACTGCGTACTAGGTTTTTATACGTATGCACAAAAAGAACGACAACACGTGGGTCGATATGAGATCTAATAATTCTAATGTGAGTCTCTTTTTATTTAACTTATTTTTTGGTTTGAATGTAGAATTTACTAACAAGTTGTATTTCAGGAGGAGTACGAGCAACGTCTGGATAAGTCATGTGCTTCTTCACAGGATCCGGATAATGAGGTTGACCCTAACCTTGCTTATTTTGACATCATTGGGTCGAGTAAGGGCCGACATTACTGTACCGACTATTTTGGGAAGTTGGTTGCTTCTACGAAGGGTTTTCGAGGTGGCGGTTCTTCCTCCACCCAACAGGATAGGACTCATGTGAGGGAGCTCGAGGCATAGCTCCAAATGCAGAGGGAGGAGTTAGAGGCCACGAGACGAGCTCAGCAAGCGATAGAGCAGAGATATAATGAGTCTAAGCTACTACGTGAGTAGTAGCGGAAGGAGCAGTAGTAATTTTAGGCGTAGGTGAACATGTAGATGGCTGAGTTGTTAGATCAATTATAGCAATACCCGTTGTAGCCTCCCCCATCACTAGATTTTTCTGTATCGCATGTTTTTATAAACTTTTATTAATTCTTGTTGAACAAATTTAATAATTATAAATTTTCTGAAACTTATATGATTAGTTAATCTATTTTTCTATTTATTAATGAATTTCTTTTTGGCATTTTAATTAAAAAATAGGGATTAAAAATAATATTTAAAAAAAGGGAAAAACTGAGGGGAGCGTGCCCTTCGAAAACACCAAGGGCATATTACCCTCAAAAAAATTGAGGGCGTCTTCCCCTCGGTTTTTCCTTTTTTCCAAATAATATTTTTTAATCTGATTACTCTCAAAAAAACCAAGGGTTTCCTATACCCTCGGTTTTCCGAGGGCGTATCTGCCCTCATTTGTTTCGAGGGTAAATTACCCTCGGTTTTTCTGAAGGATATTTACCCTCGGACAACCCGAGTGCAGAACCCCTCGGTTTTTCCGAGGGCGAGGATCCTCTCAGTTCTTCCGAGGGCAATCAGATTCAAGGCCCCGGAATTTACCGAGTAAATAAATCTTCGATAATCCCCTCGGAAAATTTACCGAAGGCTTAATTCCCCTCGAAAATTTTTACCGAGGAGGGATTTTCCGAGGGGAACATGTCCTCGTTTTTTCCCTCGGTAAATTGATTACTAAGGGAGTTTTGGTATCTACCAAGGGTTTTTCCCCTCGGCAAAATGCTTTTTTTTTTTGTAGTCCTTGCCATTGTTGTTTTGATCATGACCACTACAAAAGGTTTGTAAAGGAGGTGTGTGATATGTTTTTGTGGTATTTTCGGCAATTTAACTTCTACTATTGGATTTTTTTCTGTTGCCTAATACTATAAAATATCTCTCATAAGGCTTGGGGTTCAAGTCACCACTAATCAGCCACCGATTGCCACTCATGACCGGTCCAGCCAACCCACCAACCTCGTAAAATTCTTTTGCCTCCTCCGTACTTACTCTTGGGTATTTTCCATCTCTTATGAATCTATTTTCAGCAAAATAAGGAGATAATTCTCCTTCAAAGATGGCACCACCATAACCCTTCCATGTCACGGCTCCACTGTCCTGTCGTGCTTCAGAATCCAAATGCCTCAACTCTTGACCTCATGAAGATGGGTATTCTTGTTCCCACAACCACCATGATGATGCCTCTATCTCAGCCACCATCTAACCCTAACGAAGTCATCATGATGACCACTAACCCTAATGTCACGGCCCGTGATGAGTGACTCGGCGGAGCGAGTCATCTGCGCACATTTGTGGCACAATCACTTGGCACAAGGCATGGAGCGGGTGATTAGGCAAGACCAAGGCTTGCTGATGGGACTGTCGGGATCTGTAGCGCATGTGGTTACCTAGAATGGCACATGGCGCCGAGAGCTAGGCGCCGAGGTTGAGCTGGGCGAATTGACTGGCAACGGGATGCGGGACGTGATGGAGGGACGCGTGCAGCCGACAGGCAGGCATGCAGGTTCGAGGCACAGGGCGAGGATCCTTATCATGTTAGCGGGGCAAAGGAGCATGAGTGGCGGCATGGTTGGCACCACCCGGGACCTTTCCACCCGAGTTACTCGAACACGGAAGGTGGGAGTGCACGTGACTGAGCAGCGACAAGCAACATGGGCCAATTACGAGGAAGCCCATAGCGAATGAGAAATAAGGGACGTATTAGGCCGATCGAGCTTGCTAGAGCCAAATACCAGTGGAGACTCCTTTGTCAAGGAGATCTCTTGTGTAAAAAGTTAGCGTGTATAGGGCGTGTCGTCCAGTTAGGTAGGTTACCTTATCGGACGATTTCCCATATGTGCTGATGGGTCAGACGTATTTTTTTATGTATAGTGTCTAGATTAGTTTTAGGGTTTTCCAAGCCGAGCGACGCTTATGGGTTGAAGTGTTTGGACTAGTGGAGTAGCTTACGGAAGTGGAAAGCCAACCCTAACCCTAGCACCGTAGTGTATTATAAATAGGCCCCTCGTCTTATTTTATTGTTATCAACGAGTTCCAAGGAGTATAATACAACATTATTCTCCCCACTCTTGTTCACTTTTCCTTCCTTATTCTTCATATGTGATATGATGGCCACACAAATCACGCTAGCCTAGATGCCTCTATTGCTTCTTTGACATGTTCAAGGAGGCATGCTCGGCACCGCACAGGCAAGTTCCACTGTCGTGCCTCTACCTAGGGTGCACGACCATAATAGGTGGTATCAGAGCCATTAAAGTTGGCATCATTGCCAACCCAGCTCTTGATCCTATATTCGTGGCGATGTTTGGACAACTCGAGGAAGGAGCATGTAGGGTCATTCGGAAGAATTATAAGGGGAATTGAGGCCCCTTTGTGGAGAATCCAGACCAGAGGGATGACCGACACAACACTTGTGTGTTGTTCCTTGGGGGTATTCATGCCGATGATACCCGGGAGTTAGGCCAGATTCGGTCACACAATTGGACTGCGACCTGTTGTGCAGGGGTAGTCATGCCTATGATGCCCTGGTGTTAAGCCAGAACCGATCCCACAATCAAATCTGCGACCTGTTACTACCGAGATCGCGAGTGCTGGAACCATGGCGAAATCATGGACAAGCAAAGACAGTGGAGAATGGATCAAACCGGATCCATTCATGAGCTAGATTTGGGACATGCGGGTTGGTGAGGACACATGTCCGGAGCAGATCTATGGTGGAAGGGTACTATCCTACCATTGTTCGAGACATTGACTCATGTTCAGGTGAGATCCTGGCCATCACGGAGATGGCAGTGTGGACCAAAAACTGATTGGCGGAGTCGACCTTGTTAGGTCCCTATTGGTGAAGGGTTGCACGGCGCCAACGTGCAAGCCTGGTCAAGGGACGGAGCTATTTGAAAGGTCGAGGTCTTGCGGAGGATCGCCAAAGTCCTTACGTAGGTGGGGCAACATGGTGGTGGAGTTTCTAGCGTTGGCAACGTCCCCAAGCTGTGGGTTGTCCCCATAATTCTGATCATGTGTTCGTGGATCGAGGCCGCATGGTGGTTTCAAAAGCGGCTCGTCTATGAAGGTTTGTGGTTAAGGGAGTACCAACCCTTATGTCCGGATATCAGGATGGTAGGGTAGTGGGCACGAGTGGTGCAGAGCGTCTATCGATAGGCGGCGTGGTTCGAGGAAGCAGACTGGACCAACCAGCTTCGCAGTAGTAACGAAGGGCTTGGTGGGAGAGTGAGCCACAATGGAGCACCAAGTGTGGAACGATCTAAGATGTTGGCTCATGTATACCTATGTGGGTCGACCATCCACATCAATACAGATAGCCTTCAACAAGGCAAAGCTCGGACGACAAGACCGGGAGGATTAGGCTGGTGCGACAGGAACACTCGAGCCTTAGAGATTCTACATGAGTTGCCGAGGGGTAAGGCGGCTAGTAAACCAAAGGGGTGAGAAGACTTGACCAAATTCGACACCTTGAAAGGGACCGGACAAATCCCTATACTAGTGGACGCAAGCCAAGTAATTAACTCTTGACAGGAGTTAACGTCATCATTGGATTTATCGATCGATCCAATGATCAGCACAAGGAGTGCAGATGTGAGAGCGGAAGGGACAAGGGTGGTCTTGGAGTGGCAGCAAGGAGTGATCAACCATGCTGACAAACCAAAGACGCACCATGGCGAGGCAACCACACCAAGCCAGCTTGTAGGAACGCATGGATGTCCAAAAACCTTTCTGGACTCGTGGCGTTATGAGGATCAGAAAAGACCGTAATAGGAGTAATGCTTGCGCGAGACACTTAGGGTTATCATACGGACCCAGGATTGAGACCAATGGAGATTGTTCATGTGAGACGGTCAACCACATCGACTAGGCTTATCCGTTAAGGGAGAAGCGTGGCATAGCCAAGATGGTAGGCTTGATGGTAGAAACCATCAAGGTGGGGATGCAGGTACTTGGTAGGCAAGTACTATGAGCGAATGTGATGAGTCCATGAAATGAGGCGACTAGCAGGATAGCGATCGGTATGGAGACACATGGTGTCATCCTGATTGGGTCTATCTCGGTGCTAGTGCGGACAGGTGCGACACTTGGAAATCTGCGGGATGAGATTGTCTGTACGCTGGGAGTACAGCCAACAGACAGATCACACATAACGGTGGATAGGGCTGGAGTGAAGCTGGGGTACCATTGATGGTCCGGGACATAGGGAATGCGGCGACAATATGCGAGGAGCACTGATTGGAGTGGGAGAAATGGAGATCAGGTGCAAAGAACACCCAATAGTTGCGCCAAGGGGTGTCGAGTGCATGGGGGATCCATCCGAGTAGCTCCTCAAGGAAGCAAGCGATCTGGCAAGATTAAAGAGGTCGGGCACTACCTCTAGAAGCTTGGGAAGCCGACGTGCCAGGTCGGACTGAGGTTGCACATCCTTTCAAAATTGAGCATTATGTGGGCAGACGTGTGCAGATCACGTTACGCGGGGGGAATAACAGGACCGGAGAGGGACCTAGGCGTACAGCGAGCGGCGAGGCGGCGCTGGCTCATGAGACACTCTTGCACTGATAGCCAATCAATCCAAGAAGTGGCGAAGATGGGAGTGGTATGGGATGTTTCCTTAATACTCAACATGATGAGGACCGAGGGCTATACCCAGGGGCTGATTCTCTTCTACGCAGTATCCTTCAAGAGCCTTTTCAAGAAAGGCTCATATCGAGGGCGATATGAATGCGGGAGGGGGAGATTATCATAGCCCGTGACGAGTGACTCGGCGGAGCGAGTCACCTGTGCACATTTATAGTGCAATCACTCGGCGCAAGGCTCGGAGCGGGTGATTAGGCAGAACCGAGGCTTATTGACGGGACTGTCGGGACGTGTACCACATGTGGTTACCCAGAATTGCACATGGCAGTGAGATCTAAGTGGCGAGGTCGAGATGGGCAGACCGACTGGCAACGGGATGCGGGACGAGATGGAGGGACGCACACAGGCATGCGGGTTTGAGGTCCACACCGAGGCACAGGGCGAAAATCCTTATCTTGTTAGTAGGTAAAAGGGGCATGAGTGGAGGCACGGTTGGCACCACCCGAGAGCTTTCCGTTTGACTTACTGGGAAATAGCTGGTGGGAGCGCACGTGATCTAGCAGCAATAAGCGATATGGGCCGACTACGAGGAATCCCATGGCGAACGAGAAGTACGGGATGTACTGGGCCGATCGGGCTTGCTAGAGCCAAATTCCAGCGGAGAATCCTTTGGCAAGGATATATCTTTTGTAACAAGTTATCGTGTATAGGGCGCATAGCCAGTTAGGTAGGTTACTGATTTGCATCTTTTTGTACATATTTTCATTACCGTTTTTGTTTCACGTTGCGTGTTTTTCGCTTGCTTTTTGTTGTTTTAGGAGTCGGGTTGGCCGTTTTTCGTATTTCTAGGTTTTCTTAGTTTTTGTACGTTTTCTTATTCATTTTCGTAGTTTTGTTCACGTTTTCGTTTTTATTGGCCGTAGGACGCCCAAGCGGGGCCCACGCTCGTGGGGATCGTCGGTACTCGACTCGGGATTGGACAGACAAAGCAAGGAGGCGCAGCGGACGAGGTTCGATAAACCGGCGGAGGCGAAAAGGACGAGAAATCGAGCCGGAAGCTGGAATCCAGTCGACCGACTGGATGTTCAGTCGATCGACTGCATATCTGGTCGATCGACTGACCCCCCCCAAAATCGACTGAATTCCAGCGAGTTTTGAAGCTTTTGACATGGCAGTCGATCGACTGCCTACTTGGCCGATCGACTGCCGTCGATCGACTGGTGTCCCAAGATCGACTGAATTACAGGGCTTTTGGCCATTTCGACACAGCAGTCGATCGACAGCCGACAAGTCCGATCGACTGCAGTCGATCGACTGCTTTTTCTCAGTCGATCGGCTGAAAAGCAGATTTTTGAAGATTTAAGCAATCAGACGTCTTTTCACGGAGAACAACTTGCTGGGTGGCCTTCTTCTCCAAGGAGCAGCTCAAAACCAGAAAAAGAAGCACTTTTCATTTTTTTTAATTAGTTTTAATTCCTATAAATTCTAGTATTTAGATATAGATTAGTTAAGTTAAGATTTTAGTTATTTCATCTTCAAGCTTTATTTTAAGTGTCATTGTGAAGAACCATCAGCTTCCAAGCTTTTCCTCATTCAAGCTTTTGTGTAATCAAGTACATTTGGTAATCTCTTTCCTTTAATATAGCTTAATTTCCATGTTATTTTCTTTTGATCTTATATTGAAGTTTGGTTCTTGGTTTGTGGTTGTTTAGATCTTTCAAAATTCTCAATTTCATTTTATAGCTTTCTAGATTATGAACTTATGCTTTTAAGTTAATAAGTTGTAGTTAATTTCAAAGTTTGTAATAGTTTATTGAATCTTCATATTTAAAAACCTTTGATTAATGTTAAGTAATTTGTTGACTTATTCAAATAAGTTGACCTTAATTTTCCCTCCATTTTACTAATTTCAAATAATTAAGTTTTAATAAGTTAAATAGTTTAAATTGATCGTTTTTAATACAAGCTTTAATTTCCTTAAATGTTTCAATGCTTTTAAATCGTAAATCTCAATTTCAATCTTAATTATAGAAACCGGAAAATGATTATCGCTTTCTAGGGTTAAATTAGATTAAGTAAAACCGACGATAAGAACGATCAAGAAAACCGACCGCCGATCACATCCATCCTCGAGAGACACGACTCGGGACAACTCACCGCATCTACAGTCGACTCCGTACTATTGCGGAGACGATTTCTAGAGCGTCGAGAAATCATCGATCAGTTACCTTATCGGACGGTTTTCCCATATGTGTTGATGGTCTAGACGTATTTGGTTATGTATAGTGTCTAGATTAGTTCTAGGGTTTTCCAAGCCAAGCGATGCTTATGGGCCGAAGTGTCTAGACTAGTGGAGTAGCTTACAGAAGTGGAAAGCCAACCTTAACACTAGCACCGTAGTGTATTATAAATAGGCCCTCATCCTATTTTATTGTTATCAACGAGTTCCAAAGAGTATAATACAACATTATTCTCCCCACTCTTGTTCACTTTTCCTTCCTTATTCTTCATATGTGATCTGATGTCCACACAAATCACGCTAGCCCAGATGCCTCTATTGCTTCTCTGACATTTTCAAGGAGGCATGCTCGGCACCGCATGGGCAAGTTCCACTGTCGTGCCCCTACCTAGGGTGCATGCCCTTGACACTAAGGCGGCTAACTATAATATGACCATGTTAGGTGATGTCCCGGTTATGGCAGCCAACTCCACTCATGGTGGTGATATGAACGATGTTGCAGGCCAATTGTTGGTGGTCCTGATGTCCACCTTGAGCAAGGAAATAAGCCCAAACATCAATCTCAAGATACCCGCCTCACACGATCGACGAGTTATAGCGAGGCTCTCAATGGGGCTGCCGATGCTTCTAAGAGCCACGACCCATTACTGGGCAAGGATCAGCCCTTTTCGACTTCTTATTAAGAAGCCCTTGATGGCTCGAACACCTCCACTACATTATTGACGCTCATCCTATAGTAGAAAGGTGAGGTTCTTTCCTTGCGAATTTCAAATGAGATTTACGAGTCTCATCAAAAATTATATGAACAAATCATTATTAGTCAAGCAATATACAAATGAGGTACCAAGCATTTAACTGCGTGATAAGCTCATGGAATTTTGGGATATTTTATAATAATTTCCGGTTCATTTCCTCGGGTAAATGATATTTCAACATTCTTTTTTAAGATTTGAAAGGGAGAGAGACGCGGTTTGGGGACGTCAATTTTGGCTGCTTTCTTCAAGCTATTTTATCTACAAAAGTGGTCACTTGAATTTGATTTATTAAGGGATAAAATGTTGATAGTCCAAGTGTGGGTCCAAATTCACAACCTTAGCCCTTGATTCTTTTCGTTATTCTCACTCTATCGGCTCCCCAATCTATTTGGATGATAACACGATCAATGGCATATTAGGGCACTTTTGCCAAGTGCTTGACGGGGTGGACTTGAATCCCTATCTTCCTAATTGCTTATTTCTTGAAAGTACTGATCACTCACATTATATTTACTTTAAGTATGAAAGTTATCTTAATTTTTGTCGGCAATGTGAAATGGTGGGGCATGCCATCGCCCATTGCCAAAAAAATGTTGCCCCTCCAACTAAACAGGTCATAGCCGCTCCAAGGTAAACACCATTCAAAAGTAGCCCCCGGTTCCGCTACTAAACCTCACATTGTGCGAAAAGAGGACAAGGGTGGACAATTAGTTAGAGCAATTGGAAGACTATTTCGGCTAAGGTGTCTCATGTGTCAGGTTCCCTTGATGGTGTTTTGGGGGCCATGAGTTCCAACAATGCGAGGATTTCTATTTCTAATAAATTTGCGGCATTGGACATGACTCACAAGGAGAAATGAGATTGTACTCATTCCCATGCTTCTCGAAAACAAGTGTCCATCAACTTTCGAGGCTCCCGATATGTCAGTCTTGTGATCAACACTATCTTTTTTTTCTATTATCTATTTTTGGCCTCTAGGTCTTTACTTAGAAAACACACCTAGTTTTGGATTTAACGATAAGTGTTTTGATTATATGATAGACTAATTGTCTGGCTGATTAAATGGTAAATAAAGTTAACATGAGGGAGTATATGACAGTTTCTTTTATTTAATAAAATCTTATATTATTCTAGTTCATTCAATGAAGGTTAACCTGCAACAAAACAAGTTTAGGTTTGAGATACACACTTTACAGCACCCCATTACCAATCCTACCCAATAGTAGACCTAACCAAACAGATCCATTATCATGTTCAAATCAAAACTGAAGTCATAGTTAATAATTTCAGATCGAAACCGTGGTTAATAGTTTTTGAATTGTAATCATAATTTTCTTAAATGGTTACGTTTACAACTATAACCCTAAACTAATGGTTCCTTTAGTTGCTTTTATTTATTATATATATTATATAGTTTATATATAACGAATTATATAGTTACATAGATTAAAAGCTATTATCTAAAACAGATTAATTGGCATATC
The DNA here is from genome assembly GCA_014905375.1 of Phtheirospermum japonicum. Taxonomy (NCBI): domain Eukaryota; kingdom Viridiplantae; phylum Streptophyta; class Magnoliopsida; order Lamiales; family Orobanchaceae; genus Phtheirospermum; species Phtheirospermum japonicum. The sequence goes on along the minus strand of BMAC01000033.1, from coordinate 1,006,166 downwards.
ATGGACCCAGGTGCATGATGCATGATGCACATGGATAAATATACAAGCGTGAGAGATGAATATACAAGTGATGAATGATAAATATAAAATCATAAATTCAATTATTCATCAACGTGATGAATATGTAAGAAGTGAGGAATGAATGTAAAGAAGACACATGTGATGAATATATTAACGGTGGATGATGGATATGAAATTGGGTGAATGAGATTAATTGCCTCTAAAACTTAAATAATGTAAAAATAATAATAAATAAAAAGATAATGGTGGTAGAACTAGAACTGTAAGACCATGTTTTTAATAAGATTCCTAATTTTGGGAATCTGAAACTGATTATGGAACCATGGTCAGGTATAGACAAAAGACCTGAAAGTGATCCAAATGAATTTCCACTCTTAACTCATGCATGCGTCAACAATCATTATATGGATCACCCGGATGCACATTGCATGGTGCACTCGACACCAAAATGACATTGTTGCACTCTTTGTAATTACCAAATCCACGTGAGACATCATTACCTTTCTCTTAAATGCATACCATGCCTTTTCATGTCCTTTAAACACTTCTAGCACATAAGCAATGAGTGTGGTTCCCAAGCCAAAGAAACCACCTCCAACCTCTGAAAAACCACCGCAAGAATTCATAATAACACCACGAATTTATGTAGGTGTTTTTATGATTGTGCTCCGAGACCATAAACTATGCCGACGTCCAAAATATATATCATTTCCTCCTAAGTTTCTTCCTTTGATTTTGCATATTTCTAGAAGTATGAACAAAATTTCATCAAGATTCTCCTTGATTTTGAGTGTGTTTTAGTGTTTTTGCTTTGATCATGCTTCATTTTCCATCACGTTGGTTTTAGTTTATGGTTTTTAACTTTTTGTGCTTCGATTGTGGTTCACATTGATTTTACAATATTTTTTGCTTTATTATTTGAATGTCCTTTGATTCATGCTGACTTTATAGTATTTTTTTTCAGCGATTGTGCTTCGATTCATGCTGAAATTATAGCATTTTTAAGTTTCGTGTTGGATTGTGGTTAGTTTTCAGTCTTGTTTTCCCAATTCCCTATTTCATGTACATCAATTGGGATTTATTTGTACATTGCATGTATGATTTTGTCATGTGTTCCCCATTCCATGTGTGGTGTACATCACTTAGCTTCAATGTGTGCATCACTCCAGATTTTTCTGTACATTGCATTTGTGATTGTATTCTTGTGTTGCCCCTTCACTGTGTTGTGTACATCATTTCAGATCTATTTATATATTGTATTTGTGATCGTGTCCTTGGATTTCCCTTTCCCTGTATGGTGTACGTCGCTTGACCATAGTACGTACATCACTTTGAATCTGTCTGTATATTGTATTTGTGATTGTGTTCTTGTGTTGCTCCTTCTTTGTGTCGTGTACATCGCTTGACAAATTGTGTGTACATCACTCTTGATCTATATGTATATTGTATTTATGATTGTTTTCTTGTGCTGCCCCTTCTCTTTGTCATGAATGTTGCTTCACTACAGTGGGTACTTCACCCTATACTTACATGTATATTGCATTTGTGGTTGTTCCTCATGTTTCCCTCCCATGTGTTGTGTACATCGCTTGACAACTCTATGTACATCATTCTGTATTTATATGTACATTACATCTCCCATGTCTAAGTGTACATTAGTTACTAATGTAAACATTTTTCGTTTGCTACAGACATTGATGACATGACTCTAACTGTCATGATGCAAAGAGAACAATGAACAAAGAGAGCCGCTGATAAGAACCTAATCTATAAGAAAAGAACAAAAAAAACAAAACTTAAATTGAAATAGCATGAGGTGGAACTTGAACATGAGAATGAAAAATCAAGTGAAATTAAATGACGAGATAGCACTAGTGCAGAAACTGCATATCCAGAAGGGTAATTCTGCCTATCCAGAACGCCTTTCTGTACCTTCTGTAGTGACATAGTTCTGGATTGGCAGACAGTCCAGAACGCCTTTTTTTACCCTTCTGGATTGGCAGACTTTCTAGAAGGGTAAAAAAAAACTGTTCTAGAAAAAAAAATTTGTTCTAGAATGGTACCTTTCTATACTTTATCCGCCATTTTCCAGATCGGTTTTTACAATTACCGTTCTGGAAAGTTGTACAATCCAGAACGGTATTTGAAAAAACTGTTCTGGACAATCGTTCAATCCAGATCGGTATTTTAAAATACCGTTCTGGACTGTTCAACTTTCCAGATCGGTATTTGAGAAAATCCGATCTGGAATGTACACCTGTCCAGAACGGTATTTTAAAATACCGATCTGGAATGGATAATTTTCCAGAACAGTTTT
>BMAC01000033.1:964278-993515 GCA_014905375.1 Phtheirospermum japonicum | reverse complement strand
ACACCTCGGACTGGCGCTACTTTCAGAAACACCTTATCACCTACTTCAAAATGCAGATCTTTTCTTCGACGGTCCGCATAAGATTTTTGTCGATCCTGCGCAGTCCTAATTCGATCTCGGATTATGGCGATGTGTTTAACCGTCTCTTGGACTAGTTCGGGGCCCAAAATCTTTCTCTCCCCTACTTCGTCCCAATACAAAGGAGATCTACACTTCCTTCCGTACAAAGCCTCGTATGGGGCCATACCAATGGTGGATTGGTAACTGTTGTTGTAAGTAAATTCGACCAATGGTTATAAGCCTTCCCATTGACTTCCCAAGTCAAGTATGCAAGTTCTTAGCATATCCTCCATGACCTAGTTAGTCCTCTCAGTTTGACCATCTGTTTGTGGATGATAAGCCGTACTAACCTTCAATTTAGTGCCCAGAGCACTTTGCAAGCTCTTCCAAAAGTTCGAGGTGAACCTCGTGTCTCTGTCTGACACAATCGAGACCGGTACTCCGTGCAACTTAATGATTTCCCGAATATAGATTTGAGCATATTATTCCATGTTGAAAGTCATTTTGACCTGTAAAAAGTGAGCCGACTTGGTTAAACGATCTACTATCACCCATACCGCTTTGTTACCTCTCGTCGATGGCGGTAAACCTACTACAAAATCATCGAGATATGCTCCCACTTCCATTCTGGAATCTCTGGTGGTCTCAACAAACCTGACGGTCATTGATGTTCGGCCTTAACTTGCTGACAAACTAGACACTTTCCCACAAAAGTGGCAATGTCTCTTTTCATGCTCCTCCACCAAAACACTGTCTTCAGGTCCTTATACATCTTGGTACCACCAGGGTGTGCAGTGTAAGGAGTACAATGGGCTTCTTCCAAAATTTCTTTTCTTAGACCCTCGTCTTTTGGAACACAAATCCTCCCTTCGTAAAACAAAGCTTCATCGTCTGCTAAAACAAAACCTTTGATGGTTCCTTTCCGCACTTTCTCCTTCATCTTTCTTATGAAACCATCTCGAGTTTGAGTTTCCTTGATCCTTTCTCTCAAAGTTGGTTGCACCACTAAGGATGATAAGATCCCCTTCGTGTTCTTTAGAGGTATCACCATTTCGATCTTCATCTTGGAGAACTCCTCAACCAACTTATCTTGTTCGGACAGTAAACTCATCAGTCCTCCTTTACGACTCAAAGCATCAGCTACCACATTCGCCTTCCCTGGATGGTAGCTAATGGTACAGTCATAATCCTTAACCAATTCCAACCATCTTCTTTGATGCATATTCAACTCCTTCTGAGTGAACAAATATTTCAAGCTCTTATGGTCGGTGAAAATCTCACACTTGCCTCCATACAAGTAGTGCCTCCAGATCTTTAAAGCATAAACTACAACTGCGAGTTCCAAATCGTGCGTAGGGTAGTTCATCTCATGGGTTTTGAGTTGTCGTGACGCATAAGCCACTACTTTCCCATGTTGCATCAAGACACAACCCAAACCTTGTTTCGACGCATCGCTATAAATAACGAAGTCCTYCGTTGGGTCAGGAATTATCAAGACGGGCGTGGAAGTGAGCCTTCTCTTCAACTCTTGGAAACTCTCCTCGCACTTCGTACTCCAAACAAACTTTTCTCCTTTACTTGTAAGTCGAGTCATCGTCACGGCTATCTTAGAAAACCCTTCGATAAATCTACGATAGTAGCCTGCTAGACCCAGAAAACTGCGAACTTCACTCGCACTTGTGGGGGTGGCCCATCCATTTATCGCTTCAACCTTAGATGGATCCACTTCTATCCCTTGAGCAGTGACGATGTGACCAAGGAACACTACTCGGTCCATCCAAAACTCRCACTTACTGAATTTCGCATACAACTTCTCCTTGCGAAGTGTCCCCAACACTATTCGTAAGTGCTCTTCGTGCTCTTCTTGATTCTTCGAAAAGATCAAGATGTCGTCGATAAAAACTATGACGAACTTATCCAAGTAGGGGTGGAAAACCCTATTCATCAAATCCATGAACACTGCTGGATCATTGCTTAGCCCGAAAGGCATCACAACGAACTCATAGTGTCCATATCTCGTTCTGAAAGCAGTCTTCGGAATGTCACTCTCTTTGATCTTCAACTGATGATACCCCGACCTTAAATCGATCTTAGAGAAGACACTTGCTCCTTTTAATTGATCGAATAAGTCTTCGATTCAAGGTAATGGGTACTTGTTCTTTATGGTGAGTCGATTAAGTCCTATATAATCGATAAACATTCTCATTGACCCATCTTTCTTCTTAACAAAGAGGACTGGTGCTCCCCACGGTGACACGCTCGGTCGGACAAAACCTAAACCCAACAACTCTTGGATTTGTGCCTTTAGTTCTTGTAGTTCCTTCGGTGCCATCCTGTAAAGTGCCTTTGAGATAGGTGCTGCTCCTGGTGTCAAATCAATTGTGAACTCAACTTGACGGCTGGGCGGTAATCCTGGTAACTCTTCCGGGAAGACGTCCTGAAAATCTCGAACAATGGGCACTTCGAGCGGCGTCACCTCTACCGCTGGATTGCTAACCAAATTCACCAAGAAACCCTGACATCTCTCTTTCTTCAGCAATTTTATGGCCTTCATTGCCATTACCACTTGTGGCACCGTCTTGGTATTAGCTCCAAAGAACTTGATCTCTCCACCTTCAGGGAGTTTGAAAGTTATTTCTCTTTCGCGACATTGTATCTTCGCTTGATATTTCATGAGCCAGTCCATTCCTAATATCAAGTCAAAATCTTTCATTTCGATCACATACAAGTCGGCCTCGAGATTCTTTCCTTCTACATCGATCTTCACTCTCTTATCCATCAAGTTCGTGACCATCACATTCCCGGATGGTAAACCAACTTCTAAGGGTTCCTCTACTCTAGTGCTCTTAACTTCAGTTAAATCATGAAATTTCTTCGACACAAAAGAATGCGAAGCACCTGTATCAAAAAGCTTAAAAGCAGGAATTCCTGAGACGATTAACATACCTGTTATAACTCCAGGATTCTCTTCAGCCTCATTGCGTGCCATGGCATACATTCGGGCATTTCCTCTAGTAGCCGGTCCTAGCCTTGGCACTCCACTGCCTTGTTGCCGTTGATCGAACACCGTGCAGAAAGGCGCTGTATGTCCACTCTGATGGCAGCGGTAACACTTTCCTTGCCTCAGAAGGCATTCTCCAAAATATCTCTTACCGCAACTTCGACACGTGGGTTTGTTGTCCATCCCTTGCTGATTGTTCCCACTACCAGTTTTCTGTTGTTTGCCTTGGTTGGAACTTCCTCCTACCCACTTCCTCTTTTCCCCCAACGTTGTGGGTTTAGGTTTCACTTCAAAGACAACTAGGATCTACACGAAAACTGAGAACATAGACTATTCCTTTCATTATAGTAATATCTCTTTTCGTGCAATAAGTCGAAGATAGCCACTAAACCAAAACCACGTCCAAAGTAGAAAACAAACGTACGAGGAAAAGAAAAATACTAAAAGTCAATAACGAAGCCAAAGTAATAAGACTATCAATCTATAATGACGATCGTCTTTCTCTTCGAAGAACTTCCTTCCTCGATTTGACGCCATATTCTAATGTCATCCAAAATATTTACTTGATTAATTTACGAGGTATAACTCTCAATATTCATCGTAACATTGGTGACACGCCACCTCATACTTCCCATTCTCCTTCCCTTTGGAAACCACTTCGCAGTTTTCCTTGGGGGTTTCTTCTTTGGCTAAGCGCCACAAACGATGTTTGATCAACAAAATGACCCCATCGTATCAACCTCTGAAAAGTCGTAACTAATGAAAACCTCCATTCCTTGGAGAGCAATCATACCCAAGATCAACAAATACACCCAATAGAATGCAATCATGAAATAACATGGAATTAAATGAGCGATTGAATACTTGTAATGAATTTTTTGTACCTTGAGAATATCGACGAATGTTCAACGAGGAGGAATGGAAGCCATTAAATAATTCAAATCTTTATTTTATAAACTTTTCATTTTTTTCTTTTCAAAAACGGGTCGAGTCTACAGAACCAAACAAAACCTTGGCTCTGATACCACCTTTTGTAATGCCCCGATTCGGATAAATGTCGAAATAGGTTTATATTTTAAATAAATGAAGGAATCTTGGCGTCACAAATAAATGTCGAATTTCATAACAACAACATAATAAGATTTAAAATTTCAAAGTGATCAAGTTTACGCAGCGGAATATTTAAAACAAAATAACAAATTGCTATCAGTGGAAAACGATAGCTAAAGTACGATTTAGGTCTAGTTCCACATTCTTTTAAAAACATACAAAAACAAAACGAATAACGAGTATCCCTATTCCTTCCTCATTTCCCATTCACTCGATATTCTCGTTCGTACCTGAAAGAAAAACATCGTTGATTTGGGATGAGTTCAACGTACTCAATAGTTACACCGACATATCTCATGCAAAATTATACAAACTCAGAAATAGCACAATTAGCTATAGAATTCGTAATTTTACTTTGGAAGACAGTTGACTGCAGCTAAAACGCGGCAGGTTTCCCCTACAACCCTTTTCCCCGGTCATAGGCTTCCCCGATGACCCTTTTCCCCGGTCATAGGCACTTAAGGCCCCTGGTTTTAATCATTGGATATAGCACGCTGGGATAAACCCAATGACCCTTTTCCCCGGTCACGGACAACTTTTGCGGTCCACGACTATATTAATTTATAAACATAGAATTTCATGATAAACATTGCACATAGTTTTGAGCACATAGAATTTAACATAAGACAGGTCGGTGGTCCCTACCTCGAAATAAAGTCGTGAAAAATTCGAGTGAATGCACGTAGTTGAAATCCTAGGTCCCCTTAATGCTCTTCACCTAATCAATTAGAGAATATATTTAATTAGTATTTTCATATTTAAAATAGTAATAATAATGATAATAGTAATAATAATAACAATATTAATGATAATAATAATAAATAACAATTTAAAATGGAGTGGAGTGTAGTTATAAAATATGTTTTGGGTCTGGATTGGGGTTTCTAAAGGCTGAATTTGAAGGCTTAGATAATCTGAGGGTTCAATCGAAGGTTGGCAGAAGGTTTGGGGGTCAATTTGGAATTTTGGGAAAGTGGGCTGGATATAAAAGGAGGAGCCAGCCCATTTTAGGCTTAAATCCCGTCTGTTCTTCCTTTCCCCCTTTCTTCCCTAATTCTGAAAGCAGGCAGCGGCAATCGGCACACGGCAATCGGCACCTCTCCCTTCTTCAATCCTCGTCGGCGGCTAATGGGCTGACTGCCAGCAGCATTTTTCGGCGGCAACGCCACGCGGTGGGGCCAGGTCCGATTCGGAGGGTGCAAATCCCTCTCTGTCCCCTTCAAAAAATCTGACGGCGCCCGCTAGCGGCGAGCGGCGCGGAGGCCTCCCCTCGTTTGACTGGTTTGCGACGGTGGTTGAACCGGACGACGGTGGGGTTTGGCCCCTTTCTGGACTCGGCCGTGGGTCAGTGGCAAGGACGCGAAGGCCCTCTCCTCCTTCGTCTGCGACTTGGGCGCAACGATGGGTGGTGACGTTGATCGGCCGCTGGAAGTGGCAATTTGGATGGTTCAACGTGGGGGCTGTTGGGTGGCAGGCGTGGAGATTGTGGGCCACTGGGGGCGATTCAGCCGGTGGTTGAAAAATCGGCGGTGTGGGGTTTGATGTGGTTGTGGTGGTGGCTCGGCGATGGGTTTGAGAAAATGGTGGCTGTCGATTTTGGCGACGATTGATGCTTTGGCTGGTGTCGGTTTAGGATTGGCCGTGGTTTGGCTGTAGTTGAGTTGGACGGTGGCTGTGTGCACGCACTTCGGCAGCAGGCGTGGAGATGGTGCTTCTGTTTAGTCTGGAACGGTGGCCGGGATGATTGGAAATCGACAGCCGATCCGATTACGATGGCTGCCGAAAACTTTGATTATGGCTGTGTTCTTGAAAAAAAAAAAGAAAAATAGGATAACAAAAGAGATGTATACCTTGCGGTCGTATGCAAAAGGCTGAAAATTGGAGTGATGGTGTTTTGGATTTTGTTTATAAACAAAGCTTAGGATTTAATTTTAGAAAGTTAGGGTGGAGGCTTAGTGGACTCGGGCTAGTTGTTGGGCTCGTTTTCAAGTCCAAAAGGAGTCATTCCAATTGACGACTTAAGTTTTAAAACTAAAATAATTTCGTTGTCAACCAAATAGTATTTTATAATTATTAAAATAATTATAATATAAATAAATTATAATAATTTTAGAAATCGAAATTATTTCATAGACGACTCAATAGTAATTTAAATAAATAATTAAATTACTAAATAATTATAATAATTTCTTAGAAATTTAATAATATAATTTTATTTGAAAACGAACTATAAATTCGTTTAAATATAATTCCTAGATTATTTAAAATTAAAATAGGAATTCGTTTATGGCGACGAGCTTGGGACTAGAATTATATTTCTTTTATGCATGATGATAAATAAATAAATAAATAAAAATGTATTGGATGTATGGATGTTACAGAAACCAACATAAGAAATCACTGGCAATGGGATCAGCAGCTCTCCAATCGGTAGGCCGAAATCAGAAGCTTTGTGATCAATAATGCTAGAATCGACTTCTCCATTCAAAAAAAATCTACAAAAACATGCACACCAATCTTTATAGTTTATTGCGCCATTAGTCGGAATGAAAAACAAAGAAAATTACAAATCGAAATGCAAAATCTAAACAAAAATCGAAAAAAGAAAAAACTCAAATTTGCTGAAAGAAAAACCTCTGTTACGCCTGGAGGGAAAAAGCAGAGAGAAATCAATAGTAATTTAAGCCCTCAGCCATATGTCAAACCCATTTACTAATGAGGACGTTGTGTTTAGTAGCAGGTGCATCATGATAGTTTGTAATGCTTCAACGAGTTTGAAACTTGATATTGAAGTTTCTGTTTGTTTCATTTCTTTATGACCTGTTCGAACTAGCATTTGTTGTGATTTTAAATTCTGATATTTAGAATCCTGTGATATTCACAATTTTGTAAATAGTAGGATTAAAAATCATTTACTTTTTACTATAGATATCAAATCATGTTTGAAAAGTGGATGATAATGTATTAATTTATTGTATTTTATGTCAAATCTTGTCTGAAAATAGATAATAGTGTATTATTATATTGTATTTAGTAATATTTAATTGTAAAATATTATTGTATGGGTATTTGATTTTTATTTTTTGATTTCTAGTATATTGTTATTGGGTATTGATTCGGATTCCTATCTCAAATAGGCGTATCCTCCGAAAATCTCCAAACCAGGATACTATTTGTTCCCCTTCTTTCTCTTCATTAAGCACTTCTTCTGCTCGAAGTTACTATATATAATACAGGTTTATAAGTTGAACATCGTTTATTCTCGGAGTTATTTGTTCAACCCAACCGGTTTTCCAGATTTGCCATGTCTTCCCCTGCTGAGTAATTTCCTATCGCTGTTGTTTTTATATTTATGTAGATTTGTTTACGTTTCTATTGTGGCGTAATCGAATTGGCACCGTCGCCTTTTAGTGCTATTTGTGCCCTGGAACTGGGCACGTCGCGATCTACTGGATGATATCTATTCTTACTTGTTTAATTTTTGAGTTGTCTGGATATGGATTTGTAATTTGGCTAAAGGGTTTTTGACAGATTAATATTGTACACGATTTTGTTTTTTTATTTTTATTTTACCGATTGCTAATGTTGCTTTGAGTTTGTAATTGATGACTGAGATTGATCTAGATGGGGCGTTGAGTATGCCCAATTAAGGTTTGAATTTGTAATTGATGACTGATAATTTTGGACTCTGAGAGGATGTTTGAAGTGAATAATATATTTTACATAATTATGAAAGAGCGATTTGCTGATCAAGCTATGACGGTTAAATAAGTTGCGGATTAGTAATTCTGCAGTTGATGCAGCCTCTTGTTTCTAATCTTAAGAAATGCTCGAGTGCTTTTTGGTTGAAAATTCTTTACCTTAAATGCCTTTGTATATTCTAGTGGCAATCTGGTATGCATGAAAGATGAATGCTATGTAGTGGGGATTAAGGGGATTCATATGAGATGGAGGACTCACCCACTGCAATGTTTAATGTGCATGCAATTGTTTGTATTTAGTGATTGCAATCTGGAATCTTTGTCAACAAAGATGAGGAAGCTTGGCAAATTATCATATGCTGCAAATCGACACATTTGTAGGCGAATGGATAGATTCTTCTTCAAGGGACACATTCAATTATCTGATAAATTGTGAAACAGCAACGAGTCAAAGAATCACATAAAGCAGTATCTAGGGAGTTCAAGTTGTAATTTCATTGTATTGAAGTTACTGTACATGCTAATTGCCCACATCGTAGTATATAGCTTAAATTGTTCAATGATCATTTGATTGGATGAAATCCTGAAAGCTTACCATTTTTCCCTTGAAATCTTGACGTTGATGATGTTAGAATTCCGATTTTCTATTCAGGCGAAGAAATGGATATTAGGTAAGTGTTAAACTTATGTTCAAACTAGGAAATGGAACAGGAATGCCAAGCGCTTAGTTCTAGACTAGGTTAACGTTGAAGAAGAATACCCAGTAAGGACACTTGTTCGTTGGACTGCAGAAGCAAACGGCATAGTTTATCTGCCCCTAAGACTTTTTCAGGCTAACGAAGAGTAGAAGGTTGCCATAAGAATTATTGATAGTAAAACACTGTTCGCATGCTTGATTGCCTTTATTACGTTCTGCCTTTCCTTTTTTGCTGTTTATATGACTATTGAATACTAGTATCTTACTTGTATACATATTTATATCCTTTCTGATCGGTAAAGGATTCTAGTAAAGGCTTTCATATTTCATGAATACGATTTGATAAGTAAACAAACGCCACTAAAGATGATTTTATTTTCAATTAATAATTTCAGATCATTTTTCTCTTGTACAGATTCTATAAGTCTCTTCCACCTATAACTAAGGTTTATGGGACATCGTGCTTTCTGGTCACAGTTGCATGTCAGATTGGACTTCTACATCCTGAACAAATTGCACACATACCTGAACTATCAATCTGGCGTTTCCAGGTAATTGTTTTACTTGTTGCTACAATCCTGTTCACACTTCTACATTAATTATATATAGAGAGATAATCAATATATCCTTCAAGTTGCTATTCATTATTCTGTATGTTGTCTTAAAGGTAGATAATGGTCTCTTTAGATGTCCAGGTAACTTAAGAGATAGAGTACTGTGAGCACAATGTAGACAAATTGACCATGCTACTAATGCGAGGGATTATCATCTAAAATGTATGATTGAGGACTTTATGATTCTTTATGACAGTATAGGGCAAGACTAGCTACACAGTGAGGTAAATATTTTTTTCCTTTTTGAAAAAATGAACTAAGAAAATAGAAATCAATCAAGAACAAGGTATTGTTCTTGCAAACCTTACAGAATTGAACTGGTACCCTTTAGGAGATACGACAGATGTAGATTTGATGGGCTTATTTCTAGTAGTTTTCAATTGCTCTTCTGACTTTTACGTGCAAAGAAAGGCGGAAAAGAAGAGAGATTCATAGCCCAACAGCATAAAAGAGAGAGCTGGGTAACCTCAATAGTCGCCTTCAAATTAAGGTTGTCAGTTGGCGCTTTCTTCCTTTCACAAGTATGACACTGCCTTTCTAAATTTGAAAGAATTAAACCATGAATAAAACACAAAAAATGTAACTATACAAGCAGGTAGAAAGGGAAGCCATCAACCTCTCTTTCCTCCCAAATTGACTGAAAGGAAGCTAATATCAACATTCATTTGACAAAAGAGGAAAGGATGCGTAAGATGGTTCAGTTGAAGCGGGTTAATTTTTCGATTCTCGAAAGCTTAAGTCATGGTTTTGGCTTATTGTGGTGTGGGCTTTCATGATGAGTTTATGTGGTCATCCCTTGCCGTATAGTTACAGGGGATCAATTGAAAAACAAATGTGAAAAGATTTGACGTGTTTCTGTGTTTATGCATCTCTCTTCTCACAATTTTATCTCACTCCTATTTGTGAGCAATACAGAACTAGTGAAGGCTTCTTTATGCGTATTAATTTTGGAATTGGTACTTATTTCTGAAATTGTAGATTCTCTGACACTGTTTCAATCTTGTTTTCAGGTTTGGCGACTAATTACCAACTTCTTCTTTCTTGGAAAATTTTCAATCAATTTTGGTATTCGTCTCTTAATGATGTACGTTACACTAAATCCTAATTAGACCTTGACATGATTAAAGATGTGGATTTGATCATATCCTTAGCTTCTGACCCTTTCAATAAGCTTTATGCAACTTAGTTGTGTGGTACATGTGGATTGAGATTTTGTTGAATATCGCCTTAAATCCTAATTATTCATGTAGAGCAAGATATGGAGTTCAACTGGAGAATGGACCTTTTCAAAGACGCACGGCTGATTTCTTGTGGATGATGTTGTTTGGGGCTCTCTCTCTGTTGGTATGAAAGACTGTTTCTGGGTGTGTATGTGCCTGTTGCGTCTGCATGCCCCAATTAAAATTTTCTATCATCATAGAGAAGATTTAAATATTATATATATGACATTTTCTTTTTGCTGTGAAAACTGGTTAAACATGACTTGTATTGGTTTTCTTGCACTTGATTTATATCTCCTCACCTTATTAGCAATTCCTGTAACCTATCTCTCTATTTATCTTGAGTTTCACCCACTGAGTTTAATAAGCTTTTGGATGGTTATGTTGGTATTCTTTGTAATTTCCATCATGCTCACTCTTTCCACCTTTTCCTGTTTGTGTAGGTTTTGTCTGCCATTCCCTTCTTCTCGTTTCCTGTTCTAGGGATATCACTTGTTTTCATGCTTTTGTATGTCTGGAGTAGGGAATTTCCAAATGCCAATATCAACCTATATGGTCTTGTTGCTCTTAAGGTAATTTACTTGCTGTATGTATTTCTTGTTTCTTCTTTAGCTGTGGGCATATGACACTTTACCCTCCTTCTCAGGCATTTTATTTGCCATGGGCCATGCTCTGCTTAGACGTCATCTTTGGTTCTCCGATTGTGCCCGATCTCTTGGGTATTATTGCTGGGCATCTTTATTACTTCCTTACAGTGTTGCATCCGCTTGCTGGTGGGAGGAACATACTTAAGACGCCCACCTTTATGTATCCTTTTTAGGTTGATACATCATCATCATCGACATTATCACAAAATGCATGCCTCTTTGCGTGTGCAAGCTTCCATATTGACAAGTGCAATTAGTAACAGGAAGATACGTAAATTTATCTCTGGAAAAGTTGCTTAGTGCATTTTATTATTATTATTATTATTATTATTATTATTATTATTATTATTATTATTATTATTATTAAAGAAAATAAAACTAGTGTATATTATTGGTTTCTGATTTTTTCCCTTGACTAGTATTCTTTCTTAGACATAAACTAGTTGCAAGGTGGAGAATTGGTGCTCCAGCGGCCAATGTTGCTCAGCCGGACAGGACTAGTGGTGTGGCGTTCAGGGGAAGATCTTATCGTGTCGGTGGATGATGCTTATTTATTCCATCCTGCATTTAAGCGCACATATTCAAAACTGCTGTGACCACTGCAGTGAGTTTTCTTTCTAGCGAGCTAGATGTTGACCCGACGTGGGGATCTGAGTGGTTGAATTTTGAGATTTATGCTGTAGTATCGGAAGGAGAAAAAAACATATACTTGAGAACTAACCGAGTATAGCGAAAATGGAGTAGAGTGCATTTTAAATATGATGATAAATGTTAAAATGTATCAGGCAAGACTCTAGAAATGCACTTGACTATCTTAACACAGGGAGTGATAGTTCCCCAACCATATATGGTCTAATTCGACATTCGTTTAAGAACTCAAAATCTGATGTGGTCAGAATTGGTTGAATTTCATCGCAAAGTTCATTTGATCATTTAAAAAAAAATGTCTCTTTGTCGTGGGATATGCAACATGTGTTGATTGATCTTTCAGAAGCATGGAAACCGGAAGCGTATCAATTAACTGTTTAGCACAACTATATAAAATATTATGATATAATGTTAAAAATATCCAAGTGTGACTGATAATTTCCTGTGCTCTGAGGTAACTCAGTTTACTTGTTATAAACTAGAAATGTCAATATTTGCGTGGATATATTCTTATTTATTGTGTTTCGAGTTAGTCATGAACTATCATGGCTCAGTAGCTCATTATTGATTTATCAAGGCATTTGAAGGTTATGTATTCTATTTAGGAAGCATCGTACGTCCCCATTCTCATTTTCACTTCGGCGATCTTTTTTATCTAACAAGAAATAATTGGAGGCTTTGTCTTTTTTTACCCCGGCAATGTAAAACTTTTTTTTACCTACAATTGAACAAAATATATTTTCTACCATCTTCAATAGGAAAGACTAAAATACCCCCACTTTATTTTGAAGAGATTAAAGAGGATAAAATCTCCGAGGAAACACACTCACGCACCCAATGAGATTTGAACGTGGGTCTGCTTGGCCAGAAAAAGTGTCCTTTACCACCGGGATGAATCCAATTCCCTTTCTCAGAAAGATTTCCTCTTTATAATTATTGTTCGTATGTTTAATTCGACCATTTTTTTAAAAAAATTGGCGATTTCGGTTGTGATAATCAAGATTGGAGTTCTCCGGATGCACAATGTAAGTTCTTCAGTTTTGTATTTGAAATTTATCACCATTTGACTTTACAATAATTCATAAGGCTTTTCTCCGAATACAATAATTTATCCGCATTTTGAAGGTGGAAATGTAATTCACGTCGAGCAGTATCATTTGCACTGATCGACCCTAACATGACCTCTCGCCCCAAACATTATTAACTACTCAACTCAAACTTATTTATACTACTCGAACCAAACATCAAAAAATATTGTTCGACCCTAACATGACCTCTTGTTCCAAATATTGCTTACTACTCAATCCAAACCTATTTATACTAGAATCAAACACAGAAAAATATTGCTCGACCCTCACATCACCTCTCGCCCCAAACATTGTTAACTACTCGACCCAAATTTGTTTATTGTACTCGAACCATACATCAAAATATATTACTCGATCCAAATATAAACTCTCGCCCCCAAACATTATTTAGTACTCGACCCAAACGTTTTTATACTACTCGAACTAAACCTAAAAATATATTGCTCGACCCTAACATGACCTCTCGCCCCAAATATTATTTACTACTCGACTCAGGCCTATTTATATTAATCGAACCAAACATAATAAAATACTGCCCGGTACAAACATAACCTCTTGCCCCAAACCTTATTTACTACGACCCAAACTTTTTTGTACTACTCGAACCAAACATAAAAAAAATAATGTTCGGTCCAAACTTAACCTCTCTCCCCAAGCCCATATATTTGCATCTCTCGCCCCAAAACATATATACCTTTATTATTACATATAAATTAATGATAATTCTGATTTGGAACAAATATCATGGCAGATGGAGGATGTGAAGTTAACTATTGTGCATCGTGGTTATTGGGATAGAAAAGATTACATGTTTGGGGAAGAGATGATCACTTACGTATCTTACATGATATGAGTTATGATGCATTTTTGGATGTGATTCACTCGGCAGTGAGGGGTGATAGGAGAACAACTGAGTATTCACTGCATTGTTTGATGTCGAATGAAGAAGGAGAAGTTCAAAAAATTGTTATATTGTCAAGTCGTGATCTACAACGTGTCGGCATGCAAACTCGTAAAGTTTAGTCACCGTAAAGCCAAAACAACACGCATTTGATTGCGGCACAATTTTCGGCGGTGGAAGCTCTAGTTCTCCGCAAGCGAGGGGTGGAACTGTGGGTAGTCAAATTCCGTTTGGCTACGACAATATAACGGGAGTAGCCAATCCATTTCCATTCGACTACAATTCAACACAACAAGTGAGTGAAACCTGGAATGCTTCTGAACGTGTACATATTTCACCAACTCCTATGTCGAATATCGCGGGTTCGAGTAAAACAACTTATGAAGCTTTTGGTGTGATAAATCCTCGCATGAGTGTCCAAAATTTTGAAATTCACTACGATAGAGTACTCGAAGAGTCCGATGAAGATGAGGGAGATACAAAATATGTTGAATATGAAGAGGATGATGAAATGTGGCCGATGATTGCACAGAGAGTGATGAACATTAAGTGGGAAATGAAGATGATGATATTAACTTCGATTCTGAGGTATTGCAAAAGCTAATATATGATGAACTCCTATGGGAAGCTGATGACTACTTCATTGAAGAGACCATTAATGGCAGTGACAACGATAATTCGACACCTACAAATGTTGCAATTGAAGATAATCCGGATAATAGAACGTTCTATCATACTGGGCAAAGAGTGAAAAGACCACCTCCGTTAGTTAATAATCAGGGGGACATCCATGCTGAGTCAAGGTCAAGTACTTGGACAATTCATGGAGCGTCGTTTAACAATAATGATTTCGATCCGATCCAGTTTGAACAGGAGAATGGTTATCATGAGAATGTTGGTCGTGACCTTTATGTTGGCATAACCTTTAAGAATAAATTTAATTTTCAAGTTGCGGTTGGAGTGTATAATGCAATACAAAAATATGCTTATCGAGTGAAGGCATCTTGCACACAATGGATAAAGCAAGCATAATAAAAGCTACTAAAAATAAATTAAATTAGAGGCCTAAGAAAAAATCGAGATCCAAAAAAAATAAAACAAGACATCAAACTTAAATAAATTACAGGCCCCAAATATAACTAATTTGGTAAAAAATAATAAAAACATTAAAGCATATTAAATTGAACAAATATTAATATTCTTGCATATTTAAACTCTAAGAAATCTGGTATATTCTACAACAATTTTGTTTAAAAAATCGATAGTTGATATAATCCGATTTACTTGCAGAATTAAAATCTTAAACAAAGGGAATATATTAAATTAGATTTTTGATTTCATACGATTTGTTTTCTTAATTAAAAAATTAAATTTATAGAAAATGCGGCAGATCAATTTTTTAAAAATAAATCAACCAATAAATTTTTTTAAAAAATAGAATCCAACATAAATAAAATATAGATCTTCAGATTTTTATTCAATATTGAATAATTCTGAGATTTCACGTTCGAATCATATTAAAAAAAAATTCAAATCTCATACGATTTATTTGCCTAATTAAAGATATTTAATTTATGAAAATGTAGCAGGATGATTTTCTCACTCTAAAATCAACCAATATAAAATGTACAACAAATAGAATCCTAAATAAAGAAAATACAGTACATCAGATTTTTATTCAATATTGAGTAATTCTGATATTTCAAGTTGGAATAATATTAAAAAAATAAAAATCTTGATTTTAATTCGATTTGTTTGCCTAATTAAAGAAATTTTAACTCATGGAATAGATCTATTTTTTCGTTCCATAATCGACAAATAAAATATGGACAAAAAATTAAAATCGGATACAATATTTATATTGAGGGGATACAAAATCATATCTGTTTGAGTTATTGTTTTGCATGTAATTGTGGTGTTTTTCTCATGTTTTTAAGTCGGGTTTTATATTGGTTTTAGCGGTTTTTGAGTCGATTAGTTAAGTTATTAGGTTGTTTCTCTCGTTTTATTGTTTTTCGTGTTTCTTTTTTATTTTATACTTAATATGGTTTAACGGGTTTAATTAATTTGAGGTTTGGTTTAATTCTTTGGTTTTTATGTTCAAAAGTCCTATTTTATAGGTGATTAACACGAATTTGTCTTGCTTTTTATTAGTATTTTAGTTAGTTTTTGTTATTGATTTTGGTATAAGTTGGATAGATTGGGCATATTTTTGTATTTTTGTGTCTCCGACTTATTTTAATCATAATTAATTAATTTTATGTTTAATTTAGGTATTTTAAAGTATTTTGGTCTGGAGATGGTCAAGTGTGGGCTTACGAGTGGAGTTTTAGAAAAATCGGGCCTCGATTTGAAGTATTACGGATGACACTGGGTTACCCAGTGTCCGAGCCATCCCGCGCACACCTGCCGAGCCCGCTCGGCCATACATTGTCGTCTCGGCCCATGTCGAGCTATTTCGCAGAATTGCCATGCCATTCGAGCCCAACTCGACCAAAATGGTCTACAATGACCATTTTGGGTTAAAATTGGTCAAACATAGGGACATCCAAGCTTATAAGGCTTAATTGACCCATTTACCCCTATTTTAACCTATTATAAATAGAACCTTACTCTCATTTTGTAAAAACACCTCCTCCCAACCCATGCTTGGTTTTAGGACTTAATTTCTCTCTCAAAATTTAATTTCAAGATTTTCCTTGGGTTTGTAAGCTCAAGAAGAATTCAAGTATTCCCTTGGATTTTTATTTTGATTGTAATTTCATTCAAGCTTTTGGATTCTCTCTTTAATTCAAGTAAGCTTTCTTTTAATTTCATGCTTGTTCTTCAAATTCATGCTTGTTCTTCATCTTATGCTTTTTGTCTTAACTCTTAGATTTCTTGTTAGATCTTGTGAATTGGCTATGGAATCTAGGTGAGTTACACATCTAGATCATAGGTCGAGTTCTTGATCATTTTTATTTTGAATATTTCATATGTTTCATGCTTGTTCTTCTATTTATGCCTTTTACCTTAACTCTTTGATTTCTTGTTAGATCTTGTGAATCGTCCATGGAATATAGATGAGTGACACGTCTAGATCATAGATCGAGTCTCGGATCGTTTTTATTTTGAGTATCTCATGTGGTTTAATTTAATTTTTATGTATGGTTTTATGTTAAATCCTAGATCTACTCTTTGTTTCTTGTTATTTTTCGAATAGATTTAAATTTTCACGTCAACTTTTAATGCTCTTTCAATTGTTGTTTTCAATTTTTGCTAATTTACTTTATTTGAGTTTTTATGCATAGTTGTACCTTAGGCTTTCATGCTTGTACTTGGCGAAACATTGCTTTCTATTGTTTATTTTCATTATTGCTTTGCACTTTCAATTTAGGCATACGACCGAGGCATCCTACCAACTTGCGTTTTACATTTCCTAGTTTAGTTTAGTTAGTTTAATTGTTTCATTTTCATTTTCCTTTTATTTCTCAAGATACAAACACTTTGACTCGTCAATTGAATCGATTTCCGATAAAATCAAGCCAAATGAACCTTTAATTTTCAAAACCACTAAAAATAACACTTCAAAATGGCGCTGTTGCGACTCGGCTTGGTTAAGGCTTTCGATTTGATTGTTGTCTCTTTGTGTTTTTAGTTTTCTTTGTTATTTGACATTTTTTGTTAAGTATGCAAGGTACGTATAACTATGGTGGATACATTCCCAACATGGGAGGGCATGGTGCAAACCATGTTGGGGATGGAATGTTATATAATGGTTTTGGCAACGTGGGAGGGCATGGTGTAAACCAAGTTGCCAATGGTGGATTCGGCTATCGACAACCCAATATGGGAGGGCGTGGTGCAAACCATGTTGGGTATAACGGCTACATGGGTACGAATGGTCCGTACGAGGGTTATGGTGCTCCTAATCAATGTCCGAACATGCAAAATCCAAATCCCGGCCCTTATGGAAGTTTTCATGCTTACAATTTCAATCATACCCCGATTGGTGCCAACAATAGTGCTCAAAATCCCGATCCGTAAGAGTTTGGCGGTGTGAGCTCCAATGCCCAAAATGCCCCTCCCACCATCCATATTCCGATGAATGCTCCTATTCCACCTTCCAATCCAATCCTCTTGGCTATTATGCAACAATTGCAATCTTTGTCCGATAAGGTATCTTCATTTGATGCTCGGTTCAATGCTCTTGAAGCTACGACCGATGAGTTACACACGACATTTGAGCAATTAGAGAGTGATATGACCATGCTAATTGAAGCTAATGAGGACGAAATATCGCCAAGCCAACCTTCGCATCCTCTTGCAGTCATGGTCCTTGGAAGTGGTGGGGTGGTTGATAATACGGTTGTCCCACCGTCCGACGAGGAAGTGGTTTCTATTCCGAGTGCTCTTACCCCTCTTGATTCTACCCCCATGGGCCCCATGTTGGCAAATTAACTTCCCGATGGCCTCCATAAGTCTTCGAACCCGTACAAGGCACCAACCTCTAAATCCCCTATGCCTTCTCCTTCAAAAATACATTTTGAAGAGTGGTTACATATGGATGTGATCCGAGAATGGGTCGAACAAGTTTATATGGAGGAAAGGAGCAATGAGGAGGAGGTTGTCCGGGAAGTCTATATTGAGGGTTATTGTGAGGATGATGAGCCCCTTGATCGTAAAGACGAGTCCATTGTGCTTCAATATGCCCAATATTTGTGTGAAAAAGATTGTTTATGTGTCGTTGAGGGAAACAACGACTTTTTAGAGGGGGAGGTGGGGATTGTTGATGATACGAATGAGAAACTTGAGAGATCTTGAAGCGGGGATGGTGGATGTTGGGAGAGAAAATCTTGACGACTATTTTGAGGGGATTGTTGATTTGTTCGAGTTAATCCCCAATGAAACCGAGAGGAGGCACAAGCCCGAGCTTAAGCCTCCTCCATCCCCCCTCAAGCGTGTCTATTTGGAGAAAGAGGAGAGCAATCCGATTATCATCTTTGCAAACTCGGACCGATAGGAAGAGGATGGGTCGATTGGAGCAATTAAAGTTCTTAAGGGTGCGATTGGTTGGAGACCCGGAGTTGTTAAGGGAGTTAGCCCCTGCATGGAAATAGTAAAAGCTAGGAATTGGAGGTTGTTGTGGGATGGATTGATGTTTGTGATTTCCAAAAGCAAGTGGGTGAATCCCATTGACTTGGTACCAAATACGAGCGGCATGTTTGTTTTTGAGGATGGAAAAGGAGAGTTGTTGGCCACGAGGGCTACAATGGGTTGGAGGATGTTGATCGATTCTAAGAAGTTAAATGCGGCGAGAGATCATTTCCCTCCCCCATTTATCGATCAAAAGTTGAACAAGCTAGCCGACCATTATTCCTATCGTTTCTTGGACGAGTTTTCGGGTCATTTCAAAACCACCATTCCACCCGAGACCTAGCCGAGACGAGTTTCATTTGCCCATTTGGAACGTTTGCTTTTTGGCGAAAACTATTTGAGCTATTGCAACGCGTCGAGAACGTTCCAAGGAGTGGATCCTCCCAACAAGGAAGATATTGTTTTGGTGGAGCCTCCCGTTCTCTTTCCACCTTGACTAAAAAGGGAGTTCGTCAAGCTAGTGACGTAAAACAAGCGCTTCTTGAGAGGCAACCCAAGTTCTTTCCATCTATTTCTTTTATTTTATTTCTTTCTTACTTTATAAAAATCCAAAAACATTTGAAAAATTTAAAAATTAAAAAATATATTTTTGTTGTCTTTTGGGTTCTATCTAGTCTTTGGTTTTGCTTTATCTTGATTTATGTACATATTTTCTTGAGTTTTAATTTCGTGTGACTTTCTTGTATAGTGTTTCGCTTTCTGACTTCAACCTTGGGCGATTGGATATGTGGGTAGCGTTCATGAAGCCGGGAGAAACAAGCCATGCTCGGTTTTTGCTTAGATACTTAAGTGGACCCCACCGATCTCGACCCAAACTCACTCGGTTTAGGAAGCTTCTATCTCACCCTTCTTTTACTTATTTTTCATTAAAATGCAATGAGGGCATTGCATGGTTTAAGTGTGGGGTGGGTAGGTGGTGAGGGCCCGGGTGTCACAAAGCATGATTTGTCTTTCTTAACTCGAGCCTTGGCAAAGTGATGCTTACTAATTGCGCATTTATATGGTTGAGTCATTTTTATGTCTTTTGTGTCTTTATTACATTGTTGAGCAATCACCATATGCTTGGAAGTTTGAATAGTTTACTTGTCGGTTTTTACATGTTTATGCCCTCTTGTGAAAGGAGTTGAGTTTTTGTGCTTTGTCCAAAACCCGCATATATATATATATAATCAACATTTACTCATGAAAAGATTGCAACGTTCTAAAATCTCTTTTGATTTTGTTTCCAGAATCCGATGCAAACTAGTGAGTAGCCTTGTGTGAATTATCGGTTTTGCTTGCATTTTTATGGAGATTGCATTGAGTTGGCTTGATTTTTCTCGTACATGATTGAATTTGGAAATGACCTCGAGGCACATATATCACCCTTATTCCATCCATATCCAAATATATAAGTTACTTAAAAATCCCAAATGAGCCCCCTTGAGCCTACGCCCCGTTTCTTGTTAGTTGAGCTCGATCTGATCTCTTATATCTTCATAAATTGTGAGGTGGGAGTGTATATTGTGAGTTGACTAGAAATGTGAGGGAATCAATTGTGGGTTTCGGGTTTTGAGTTGCTTATACAAAAAAAAATTAAAAAAAAAAGAGAATAAAACTCCAACACAAATCACGAAATGTGATAAAGCGTGCGTTCAATCGAAAAGCCTAATTCGAAAAGACTAAGTTTGGTAAAAATAATCAAATTCAAAAAACTTCTAAGTGTTGTGAAATAAAGTCGGGAAAGTGTGTGAGTGTACAAAAGGGTTTCGAACGAAGGTTTGGTGATTTGGGGAAGGGTGAAGCGATTTTAAGCTTCGGTCTGTAGAAGTTAGGATTTCGTGAGTTATTGATCACATTTGATCGTGTGTTAGCCACTATATCCATATATCTCATACCTTACCAAAGAGCCAACATTACAACCCGAAATAAAGACCTCTTCCGATTCTTGTTTGGTCATGTACAATGGGTGATTTTGAGTTTCTAAATTGTGAAATCTTGACGAGATGCATGCATTGTCCGACTCGAGCGTATACACGTCCCATATAACAAACACTTGGGCAAATTGAGCGAACACCCTCAAAATCTCATTTATGAAGAAGTCATCGATTTGGTTTTCATATTGAGAAAGAGTAATACGAGTAATACTTGATGATAAATAGTTTATGTTGATACTTTCATCATATTAAATAGGATAAGCACAAGTATTTTTCTTTTTACATAATGTTCATTTCATGTACATTCTCGATTCTTTTCCATGTTCGAGGACGAACAAACCGATAAGTTTGGGGTGGTTGTTTTGCATGTAATTGTGGTGTTTTTCTCATGTTTTTAAGTCGGGTTTTATATTGGTTTTAGAGGCTTTTGAGTCGATTAGTTAAGTTATTAGGTTGTTTCTCTCATTTTATTGTTTTTCATGTTTCTTTTTGATTTTATACTTAATATGGTTTAATGGGTTTAATTAATTTGAGATTTGGTGTAATTCTTGGGTTTTTATATTCAATATTCCTATTTTATAGGTGATTAACACAAATTTGTCTTTATTTTTATTAGTATTCTAGTTAGTTTTTGTTATTGATTTTGGTATAAGTTGGATAGATTGAGCATATTTTCGTATTTTTATGTCTCCAACTTATTTTATCGTATTTTAATTACAATTAATTAATTTATATTTAATTTAGGCATTTTAAAGTATTTTGGTCTGGAGATGGTCGAGTGTGGGCTTACGAGTGGAGTTTTAGCGAAATCGGGCCTTGATTTGAAGTATTACGGATGACACTGGGTACGTTACCGACACTGAATTACCCAGTGTCCGAGCCATCCAGCCCACACCTGCCGAGCACGCTCGCCATACCTGTCGAGAGCTGCCGACAGCGGCCGGCCACTCCCGCCCAGCGCCGAGCTGTCTTAGCCCATGTCGAGCCATTTCGCAAAATTGCCGAGCCATTCGAGCCCAACTCGACCCAAATGGTCTACAATGACCATTTTGGGTCAAAATTGGTCAAACATAGGGACATCCAAGCTTATAAGGCTTAATTGACCCATTTACCCCTAATTTAACATATTATAATTAGAACCTTACTCTTATTTTGTAAAAATACCTCCTCCCAACCCATGCTTGGGTTTGAGACTTAATTTCTCTCTCTATATTTAATTTCAAGCATTTTCTTGGGTTTGTAAGCTCAAGAAGAATTCAAGTATTCCCTTGGATTTTTATTTTGATTGTAATTTCATTCAATCTTTTGGATTCTCTCTTTAGTTCAAGTAAGATTTCTTTTAATTTCATGTTTGTTCTTCAAATTCATGCTTGTTCTTCATCTTATACTTTTTGCCTCAACTCTTAGATTTCTTGTTAGATCTTGTGAATTGGCTATGAAATCTAGGTGAGTGACACATCTAGATCATATATCAAGTCCTTGATCATTTTTAAATATTTCATATGTTTCATGCTTGTTCTTTAATTTATACTTTTTGCCTTAAATCTTTGATTTCTTGTTAGATCTTGTGAATCGACCATGGAATCTAGATGAGTGACACGTCTAGATCATAGATCGAGTCTCAGATCATTTTTATTTTGAGTATTTTATGTGCTTTATTTTGAATTTAATTTTTATGTATGGTTTTATGTTAAATCCTAGATTTACTCTCCGTTTCTTGTTATTTTTCGAAAAGATTTAAACTTTCACGTCAAATTTTAATGTTCTTTCAATTGTTGTTTTCAATTTTTACTAATTTGCATTATTTGAGTTTTTATGCATAATTGTACCTTAGGCTTTCATGTTTGTACTTGGCAAAATATTGCTATCTATTACTTATTTTCATTATTGCTTTGCACTTTCAATTTTAGGCATACGACTGAGGCATCCTACCAACTTGCATTTTACATTTCCTAGTTAGTTTAGTTTCATAGTTTTCATTTATTCTTGTTTTCATTTATGTTTCAAGCTAAAAACATATTGATTCTTACGACCGAATCAAATTCCGATAATACCGAGCCATGAACCCACTTTTTCTTATTTCATCACCACTAAAAAATTACAAAATAGATACCAGAATTCCAAAACTTGAATCTCTAGGGTTTCAACTAACTCTCCCTATAAATATAGGTTCCTATTATTTGCAAATCAATTTCAATTCCACACCCGAATGTGTATGTGCTTTTTCTCTATTTTCAAAACTTGGGCAGCAAGAATATTTAGAATGATGCCTCATTTATTTGGACTCATCAAAAGACATCGACCGAACAAATAAAAAAGAACTTAAGCTTAGAGTTGTTCGATTTTTTGCTCGGTCAGGATTTGATGATAAGAAACAAAAGACTTCCATGGAGATTATTTTTCATGATTCGAAGGTAATTATTGGTTCTATATATAGATATATAGGTTCAGTTAGTCTACTAATCCTTATCATTATATATAGATATATAGGTTCGGATTGTCTACTAATATTCGATTAACATATGGAATTGACTTAAATTGTCTCTAATTATGTAAAATAGGGAGGATGAATTACTGGTGTTATAAAGAAGATCAATGTCAAGTTGTTCGAAAATCGAATATCTTAGTTAATTATTATTATTATTATTATTATTATTATTATTATTATTATTATTATTATTATTATTATTATTATAAGTTGGGATTCTAAACAATATTTTGTTTGTATTTCTAAAATAATTAAATTTAAACTATTATCTATAGAAAATAAGTAATTTAAACATTTTATATATATAATATAATATTTGATTAATATGTCTACGTATTGTTTTTTATTTTGTTTTGCCTTTTCAAATTTAGTTATTTATTTTAATTATTAATTTCATAACATTATATTATTTTTTCTTACTTTAAATTATAAGTATTTGTTTTTTTGTATGTATATGTGTATGTATGTATATACTATAATTAATTTTAAATTGAAATAAGATATTAGAATAATAATTTTGGATATTTTATTTTATTTGATTTTTTTTATATGATTCTGAATTGAACTAAGATATTAGAATAATTGTATTCATTTTTAAACTATATAAAGAGAGTGTGTATGTGTATGTATATATATACTTTATTAATTTTGAATTTAAATAAGATAATAGAATAATATCTTATTATAATATTATGTTAATTTAAATGTATTGTCTGGTAATGTTATTAAATTTATTGTGTTTAATTAAAATCATGTATCTGGTAATGTATTGATCTAAATTCAAGATACTTCAAGTTTTTTAGGGTTACCAACTTTTATACCTAGAGTTATTTGATCATGTTATGGGTTTGGACCCGAATCTATGGTTGAGATTATTAGATTTTAAATTGGACTCAAAATAATTGGGCCTCTCAATTGTTTAGTGGACTCAGAATAAATTATGGTTTGGGTTGGATTTAATCAATTAAATGGTTTTTAAATTGGTTGAATTTGATTAATTCTATTATCAAATATCTTTAATTATATTTATTTATTTTTAATTTATAGAAAATTTAAAATTAGATTATGATGTATTTAAAATTTATCGATTGTGTTTCAATTAAATCGATTATACGTTATTGTATATATTTTAATTTTTAATTTTAATTTCCATTGTGTAGATTAATTTACTTTCGTTTACAGATTTGATTATCTAATATGATGTAAGGGATTTATCAAATGTGTTCTTATTTATTTCGGTTTAATTTAAATCTTATATATGGTACTACATACATTTGAATTTTTTTTTTTTAATATCAATCTCTACAATTTAATTTTCTTATTTTATGAATAATAAATTTATTTCGAATTGTTTGTAGTTGCAAAATTATATTACAAGTTTTTTAGATTTTATTTATCAAATACGTTAGTATTCATTGAATTATATGATTTAGTTGTAATTATATAAATTTAAATTACTAAGTAAATATTTTATAAATTAAATATATGTTTATATATTTTATAAAACATTCTATTTAACATTTGTCCGTATTTTTTTTATTTTTTTTTTGACTTTTTAAATTTTAGTTACTTCTTTAAATGATTTTTGGAATGCTTCATGTATGTTTTC
Source organism: Phtheirospermum japonicum (assembly GCA_014905375.1). Lineage (NCBI taxonomy): Eukaryota > Viridiplantae > Streptophyta > Magnoliopsida > Lamiales > Orobanchaceae > Phtheirospermum > Phtheirospermum japonicum. The sequence continues at coordinate 968,679 of BMAC01000033.1, read as the reverse complement.
TTTATTTAACGGCACAAGTACACTTCTCATAAAAGAAAAATATATGTATGTATACATGTATATGTTTTTATTAATTCTTAAGTACTTTGTTCACATATTAATGTAGATTAATTAATATAATCTATAATATATTATTAATCGTAGAGTAAATTCAATTTGTTTGTGATCGTAATTTCAAGTGAAAAGCTCATTAATTCTATATATATGTGTATGTATGTATATACTTTATTGATTTTGAATTGAATTAAGATATTAGAATAATATCTTATTCTAATATTATGTAATTTAAATGTATTATTTGATAATTTTATTAAATCTATTATATTTAATTAAAACCATGCATCTGATAATGTATAGATTAGAGAATTTTAATTTAATTTCCATTCACGTGGATTAGTTTAATTTACTTTATTAATTTTTTTTATGAATAAATTGTGTGTAATTGTAAATTTAGATTAAGAGATTATTTAAAAAAGAATTTTGATAATCCGACGGTGGAAATGACTTATTGAGTGATTTGCACACGCCCGAATTCTTGGATGGTATAAAGTGTTGTGGGGTGCCCAATCACGAATTGCATCTGAAGGTGGGGACTCCCATTATGTTATTGAGGAACATATACCACTCCATGAGATTTTGTAACGGGACGAAATTGGTTGTTACAAGACTTTCCACGCACGTCTTTGAATGCAAAATTATAACTGGTGCAAAGACAGGCGAAAAGGTGTTGCTTCCCCGCACGAGTCTAACGTCTTCTGATGTTAGAATACCTTTCAAAGTTTAAACGAAGGCAATTCTTGCTCATGATTTCATATGCGATGACAATAAACAAGAGTAAGAGTCAATCACTTTCAAACGTCGGCATTTATCTGAAGAATCCAGTGTTCAGTCATGGTCAGTTATATGTTGCTTTGTCGCGTGTCACCAATTGAAAGGGTCTGAAAATATTAGTTTGTGGTGACGACGATTCGAAATCGAACATGACCAATAATGTAATGTACAAAGAAGTATTAACTAACGTATACGTTCATATATATAATGTTGATTCGATCTATAATTTGTGTAGTGTGAATTTTTTAGTTATTTCTCTTCATCTCTATCTCTCTATTTATTTATATCTTCACATAGTAGATAATAATAAAGTAATATTAATATAATTTGTATTTTATATTTTAACTTTTTACCCCGTGCATCGCATGAGTATAAAAAAGATAGTAAGGCGTTAAAAGCTCATCATTTGGCATATGCAATGATATATGACGATCACCAACAGTCTTGGGAATGTTGCCTACTTATCTCTACATGCTTTGACCAGAGAATACTGGCTCCGTGACCAGTTTGGATACTGATGACGATGGTACATTTAAGTACACTTTTGTAACCTTAGCTCAATGTTGGTACATTTAAGTACACTTTTGTAACCTTAGCTGAATGTTGCCCTTCTTATCTCTACATGCTTTGACAAGAGAATCCTGGCTCTGTGACCAGTTTGGATACTGATGACAATGGTACATTTAAGTACACTTTTGTAACCTTAGCTGCATCTATTTTCGCATTCAAAGAATGTTGCAAACTTGTTATTGTTGTTGATGGTACACATTTGAAAGGGAAATATAAGAGTATAACCTTCATGCATCAAATACATATTTTTTTCTATACATTTTTATTTATCATTTTACATTAAAAATATAATTTTAGTTCCAAGCTCGTTGCCATAAACGATTTTCTATCTTAATTTTAAACAATCTAAAAACTCTATTTAAACGGATTAATAGTTCATTTATCAAATAAATTATATATCTCGACTTTTAAAACTATTATAACTTATTAATGTTATATTATTTATTATTTTATTGGGTCATCTACGAAATTTATCCATTTACAACGTAAGGTTTAATATCGTCTTTTAATCGATTCTTTTCGAACTTCAAAAGAAGTCCAACGACTAGCCCGTAACCACCAAAAAACCCTAACCCTAACCTTCCAAAAATAAGTTTGGACCAAAACCCCCGACCCTAACTTTCAAAAAATAAGTGTCCTTGGTATACAAAGAGAAAAACCCATGTTATCTTCAATTTTTCACAATCCTAGTTTTCTAATTTTTTCTCAAAGAAATCGATTTCCAATCACAACAAATCGCCGCTACCAAAACCTATCAACCCCAAATGTTTTCCAGCCAATCCATCATCATCCAACCACGACCACACCAACCACGACAGTTCCCGGCTGAAACCCACATCAACCCTAATCCAGGCCCGAACCCAACACAAAACTCAAACCAACACCACAGCCCCAAATCGGACCCCTGTCCAAACCCAAACAGCTACCACGGCCCACATCAACCCCAGCCACCGTTCCTCAGCCGCCTGAACGGAACCCGACACCAACCCCACGAGAACCGGCCGAAGAACCTGCCGAACCATCGTGTTCCCAAAATCATAGCCCGAACATTCAAGGTGTGGCCCAAAACTTCACCATCGCCATAGTAGTTGCCACCACTGTCAAAACCGGCCATCTCCGTCAAACTCTCGATCGAAACCATCCGCTCTAGACGCCACGCCGGTATGCTGTTGCCCAAATTCCTTCCGCCCAGCCGACGACGTAGTAATTTCGAGGAAGACGGAGAGCAGACTGGCCGGCCCGCGTCACCCAGTGGCCCCACGTGAACCAGCCGAACCGCCTCGTGACTGCCTACGGTTGCTGTCGCCGGGTGCCGTTCGCCGACGCCAAAGGAAGAGGGTGCTGCGCCATTCCTGATTCTGGAGAGGAAAGGGAGGATTATGGGCGGCCGGTTTCTGAAAATTGGGGAAGAAAATCAGCCGCCCGATTAGCCGTCGCCCCGCCGTCGAGTTGCCGGTGCTGCGGCCGATTTCCCGATTCCCAATTTCGGACTTTAGAGAAGAAAGGGGGAGAAACGGGTTGAAGGCTGAAAATCCCATTTTTATACCCAGCCTTTTCCAGAAATTTCGAATTGAACCCTAGATTATCAGAAACTCCAATTTCAGCCCTCCAACTTATGAAAACCTCAATCCAGCCCTAAGAAATCTTATTAAATTCCAGTTCAGTTCAGTTTCATTAATTTTAATATTATTATTATTATCATAATATCTATATATATTTTAACTATAATAATATAGTAATATTGTAAAACTTATATATATACACATATATATTAATTAAGTATACTTTTATAATGATTAGGTGACGAGCAAATCGGGACGTAGGTTTCAACTACGTGCATTTCACTCGACTTCCCACAATTTTTTACGAGGTAGGGACCACCGACTTGTCTTATGTTAAATTCTACTTGCTCAAATATATGTGCAATGTATATCATGAAATTTTACGTTTATAAAATTGATATAGTCGTAGATCTTATGTGTATGTGACTGGGGAAAAAGGGTCATTGGTTTATCCCGACGTGCTATAGCCAATGATTAAAACCAGAGACCTAATGTGTCTGTGACCGGGGAAATGGGTCATCGGGTTTATCCCGTTGCGTTAGCTGCAGTCAACTTATCTTCCACGTAAAACTTATGAATTTGATGGTTAAATGTGCTATTTTTGTAACGCCCCGATTTCACTTTAGTCGAAAAAGAATTTATAATTTTAAATAATTAAATGAAGAAATCTTGGCGTCACAATAAATGTCAAATTTCTCATAATTTCCATGTAAAAGATCAAACAAAAATAGAAAGTTTTCCAAAGGTTCAGAACTTCGCAACTGGAATTAACATTCATTATGTAGATATCCAAAACTTCATCAATGGGAAATAATTTAAAGAACACGCATTTATGTCTAGTTTGACCTTTAAATAAAATAAGTTTAGAAACATAAATTCAATTTCTTATTCATTCCTCGTCTCCCATTCACTCGATATCATCGTTGGTACCTGGAAAAAAAAATCGTTGATTTGGGATGAGCTCAACGTACTCAATAGTTACACTGACATATCTCAACTAAATCATATAACTCAAAAATAGCACATTGAACCATATAATTCATAGAATAGCATGCTGGAAAAACATAGACATTGACTGCAGCTAGAAACGCGATAACAACTTGTAACGGCTACCGGTTCTAATTCATAGTTTTTGAAGAACGTCGACTTTGACTGCGCAGCTAGAAACGCGATGACAACTTGTACGGCCACCGGTTCTAATTCATGATTGGTTTTAGAAATTACCTTGACTGCAGCTAGAAACGCGATAACAACTTGAACGTCGACTTTGACTACGCAGCTAGAAACGCGATGACAACTTGTACGGCCACCGGTTCTAATTCATGATTGGTTTTAGAAAATACTTTGACTGCAGTTAAAACGCGATAACAACATTTTATGGTTACCGGTTTTAATTCGTGGATAGCACATTGGGAAAGACTCTTGGCTATAAAATTCT
>BMAC01000033.1:916053-962280 GCA_014905375.1 Phtheirospermum japonicum | reverse complement strand
GAGCACCAGCCCTAATCACCTATCGTCGCCAACAATCCGGATCGCCACCCCACACAGCCGATTTTGCAACCACCGGCCGAATCACCACCAGTGGCCCACGACCTCAACGCCGCCGCCGTCCGAATCAACCGCGTCCACGCCGCAGCCTACGCCGCTCGCCGATTCCTATCCGCCCGGCCTGCGCTGTCAGTTTTGAAGGGGACGGAGAGGGCTTTTCACCCTCCGAATTGGACCTGGCCCCACCGCGTGACATTGCCGCCGGAAAACGCTGCCGGCAGTCAGCCCATTAGCCGCCGGCGAGTATGAAGAGAGGGGTGCCGTTTGCCGACCCCAATTTTTGGAGAAGGAAAATCAGCCACGGGTAGGGGGGGCGTCGCTGTCAACCACCGTTTGTGGCTGCTCCGGGCTGCTATCGCCGTTGGCCGAGGAAGGAAGAAGACGACCGATTTGTCTGAATTTTTGGGGAGAAAGGAAGAAAGAGGGAGAAGGAGACGGGTTTGAGGAGTAAAAGGGCTGGGCTCTCCATTTTATACCCAGCCACTTTCCCCAAATATCGAATTGACCCCAGACCTTTAGCCACCTTTCAATTGAACCCTCAAGTTTCCAATAACCCAATTTCAGCCCTCCGATTTATTAAAAACCTCGATCCAGCCCCTGAAACATTTTTATAAAAATACATTTCAGTCCAGTTTTATTACTATTATTATTATTATTATTATTATTATTATTATTATTATTATTATTATTATTATTATTATTATTATTATTACTATTATAAATTTTAAATATGAAAAATACTAACTAAATATATTTTCAAATTGATTAGGTGACGAGCATTGAGGGGACTTAGGATTCAACAAGTGCATATCACTCGATTTCCAAGACATATTTACGAGGTAGGGACCACTGACCTATTTTATGTTAAATTTTGCTTCTCAATATTGTGCAATGTGTATCATGTAATCTAGAGTACGACTTAATTCAAAAACAGAATTTTATAGCCAAGAGTCTTTCCCAATGTGCTATCCACGAATTAAAACCGGTAACCATAAAATGTTGTTATCGCGTTTTAACTGCAGTCAAAGTATTTTCTAAAACCAATCATGAATTAGAACCGGTGGCCGTACAAGTTGTCATCGCGTTTCTAGCTGCGTAGTCAAAGTCGACGTTCTTCTAAAACTATGAATTAGAACCGGTAACCGTACTTCTAAAACTATGAATTAGAACCGGTAACCGTACAAGTTGTTATCGCGTTTCTAGCTGCAGTCAAGGTAATTTTTAAAACCAATCATGAATTAGAACCGGTGGCCGTACAAGTTGTCATCGCGTTTCTACACCTCGGTTCGGGATGGTGTGTTAAAAAATTTAGTGTTGGATGTTTTGGAGACACCCCACACGTGGCAACCTTATTGGTTTTATGTGGGCGATTATTGGCAACTGCGGCGACCCGATGGGCATGTCTGGAGTCCGCCACTTGTGCTTATTTCTGATCTTGGTCGGTATATATCCGCGTCAACATTCTCTTCTATTCTAATCCCTCATTATTTCCTTTTGCTTGCAGCTTGCCCAAAGGTTGTTGAGCCTAGCGTCGAGTTTGTCGAGCACTTATATACCATTTTATGTCTAGACCCCAAATCATGGCAATGGGGAGAGCTTTTTGATACTGTCAAGTGTTAGAAAGCAAATTTAAATGTTCTTCACCTCGACGCGGGTCTTAGACGTGTTCTTCCTGGTATAATTATCGATGTTCATTGGGTGTCGGGTCGACTTGTTGTAACTGGTCGGCCCAACCCCCCCTCCTCTTTTTTTTGGGGTTGACTTGTCGAGCCTTCCTTTGGGGTTGACTTGATGAGGCCGACTTTCTAATTTTTATGTAACTTCTCTTTGCAGTGTTTTACCCTTTTTTCGACCAAACCGAAGAAATGAATGCGATGGAGGAGGCTTGGAAGTATATGGCTAGTCTGAAAGCCAAGAAGTTGACTAGGGGTGGTGGTGCGGGTAACGGAGGAGATTAGCCCCTTTTGGTGGCGTGCCGCCTCCTCTTGAGGCTGAAACTGTCGCATCCCCTGCTTCTGGTGAGGGGGGTTCTCTTGGTCATGATCTCGATGTCAACCTCGACCCCGAGCCTAATGTTTTTGTGAGCTTTCGTTCTCAGCCCCCGACTATCGAGCCGGTCTACCCGATAACAGATGCACTATATCTTGGCAGGGGGTCATCACATGGCTTAGTTTTCAATGAGGTAGCTGATCGTGCTTGGGACCGACCCGTATAATTGGGTCTTAGGTCTCCCTACTGAGTAGAAGTTCGGCTTTGTTAAGACCGACCCGTGTCGAGCTATGGGTTCCATAATGCTGCGTAGTCAAGATTTCTTGAAACTCCGACATGCTCATGCTCAACTCCAGAATGATCATCAAGCTCTATAACATGAGTCATGCCACCTGCACAGAGCTTGTTCTCGACCGGGACCAGTGGATTGCGAAGGCCAAGAAATCTGATCAGTTCTTGGCCGAGGCAATGCGTTCGACAGAGCTGATGATTAGCGTGTTGAACGTCTTCAAGGAGAAGCACGCCAAGCTCGTGAGGAGTCATGTCGAGCAGGTCAACGTAGATTATGAAAGTGGGAAGATAGAGGGGGTTTCCTAGTACGAGGCCGAGACTATGGATCCGATGATAAGTGCCTCTTATCTGTCCACCATGAAGAAGGCCTACGATATGATTTCAAGTGGTTCCTCTCTTCTGGACCATGCTAGGCATATCGCAAAGAGGAAGGCTGAGCTTGGGATGGGAGGCTCGGACGACGACATGGATGTTCCGGATGGGGAGGCTAATGAGCAGGATGGCGAGGGAGGTTTTGCCGGCGATGACTTGGTGCTTGTTTGTTTTTCTGGTCTGCCTGTCACATTTGGGCGGCTTGACTCTGTTGTTTTATTTTGACTTGTGTCTGAATAGTTGGTTGTCATGTAATGAACTTATTATGTATGTTACAATCTGGTCGGCTTCTTCTGCTCGACCAGCTTTCCCTTATGGTATTCAATCATCTTAACTTTGGATTTTTTCATTATTGGTGTTTGGTAGCTCGACCATACGTTATTTTTGTCGACCTTACGCTATGTTGGGTTGGCTAATCACGAAGCTGGGCCTTTAGGTTGGCTCATGACCTTAATACTTTTTTGATCTTTTTAACTTATTTATTTAAGTTGACCATTTGTTAGGTCGATTTCATTTGATTTTGGCAGCTCAGCCATAAATCATTCTTGTTTAACCTCACCTCGTATGGTGATCGGTTATGTTGGGTTGGCCAATCCCAGATTTGGGCCTTTGGGATGGCTCTTGGCCTTAGATGTTCTTTCGATCTTGTTAATATGTTTATCGGGCCGACCATTAGGTCAACCTTAATTTACTTAGGTTGTCGGGTTCCTCTTGGCTATTTGCCTTGAAATTCCCTTAATTTTTGTGGAATGTTTTCAAAGTCTTGGGTTGACTTATTTTCTTTAGAAATCATTCCTTGGGCGAGCATGAGAAGTGCGGTGTTGTTCTGATGAGCTGGACCTCGTCAGTGAGGGAGGCTTATGGTGGTCGGCATACTTGGTCAGCTCGACCCCTCCCCCTTTTTTGAGCATTGACCTAAAGAGGTCGGCTTCAACATATGAACTGTTCGGTCAACCTGTTGAGGTGGGTATGGATTGCCCGTGTTTCGTTGGAAACTATATGCTCAAGCGAAAATGAAATTTTATTGATAATACTTTTTGAGGTAAACTGCGTTCCATGGGTGTGGCAACTTTTTACCGTTGGGGTGTTCTAACTCGTAGGCACCGTGTAAAAGGGTTTCGGCTATTTGAAACGGTACTTCCCACTTTGGTTTGAGAGGCCCTTGGTTCGTCCCTAGGATGCGTTTGAGTACTAGGTCGCTGACCTTGAAGTTCCTCTCTCTTACTTTAGAGTTGTAATATCTCTCACTTCTTTGTTTGTAGATCACGTCCTTCATCTCGGCCTCTCTCTTCTTTCCTTCCAGGAGGTCAAGTTCGGCTCAACATGCCATGTTATTCTTTTCTTCTTCGAAATGTGTTATTCGATAGAATGGGGTTCCAAGCTCGAGCGGTATGACCGCTTCTGATCCAAAGGCCAATGAAAAAGAGGTCTCGTCGGTGGATGAGCGGTGGGACGTCTTATACGACCAAAAGACACCAGCTAGATCCTCTGGACAACTACCCTTCAAGTCTTTTAGTCTCTTTTTTAGTGTGTATTTGATAATTTGGTTCAATCCCTCCACCTGTCCGTTTGACTGGGGGTGGTATGGTTTTGCAAAGTGATTCTTGATGTCTTGCTATAGATCAGGCCTCGGCTGTGTCTTTGGGTAGTATTCCATCTATGAGATATAGTAGGAATGGCTTCATCCAATATCTCTTCTCGGCTTGGTTTTCTTCAATTTGGTCGGCTTGACTTGCCGAGTAAGCTGCAGCGGCGTCAAGTGCTGTCGTGGAATGATGGCTAACTATTACTGTGTCCCGCTCCTTATACCTAAGCTCGATGCAAGCTTGGCAAGAGAATCAACTGGGACGTTATCATCTCGCGGCACATGGATTTTCTCGATTTCAAAACCGGCGAGCCGTGCTTTGGTGAGCTCTAGGTATAATGCCATCTTAGGTTCTTTGGTCTCGTATTCCCCACTGATCTGGTTCACGACAAGTTGGGATTCACTGTGGATTTTTAAGTTTCTGATTCCCATGGAGGATGCTGTTTCAAGACCAACTAGGAGGGCATCGTATTCGGCTTCATTATTAGTCAATGAGAAATTAAAACGGACCGCCAAGAAGAATGACACCTTTTCGGGGCTGATTAGTACTATCCCAACACATTCTAAGTTGTTTGTCGATGACCCGTCAATATACATGTGCCATTATTCGGCCTCCACTGGAATTGACTTGACAGCCACGTAAACTCGGCTATGAAGTTAGCGAGGGCTTTTCCTTTGATTGTTGTTCTTAGCTCATAAGTTATATCGAATTGTCCTAACTAACTATTACCGTGTTCAGCTCCTTAATACATAAGCTCGATGCAAGCTTGGCAAGAAAATCAACTGGGACGTTATCATCTCGCGGCATATGGATTATCTCGATTTCGAGACCGGCAAGACATGCTTTGGTGAGCTCTAGGTATAATGCCATTCTAGGTTCCTTGGTCTCGTATTCCCCGCTGATTTGGTTCATGACAAGTTGGGATTCACTGTGGATTTCTAAGTTTCTGATTCCCATGCAGGATGCTATTTCGAGACCAACTAGGGGGCCTCGTATTCGGCTTCATTATTGGTCAATGAGAAACTAAAATGGACCGCCAAGAAGAACGACACCTTTTCAAGGCTGATTAGTACTATTCTCAAGTAGTGGAAATACAGAGTCGACGGTGTTTATTATATCATACTTCACAAATTCTAAATCTAAACACGCGATCAAAAGGGGTTTTGTTTGATTATTTAAGCAAACTAGAATTTAAAACTAATCTTGCAAAGAGAGCGTTAATCTCTATGCAAGAACTTAACTAAGATTTATAAAAGCTTTAACAACGAATTTAAAAATGAAATTGAAAATAATTTGAAAACTTAACAAGAAGATTAAACTAAGAGTTGTCATTCAATCATATTATCGAACACCTAGAAAATATTGATGAATTATACTATTATCAAGAAAAATTATCAATCTAAGAACTATAGTAACGCAAGAAAGATGGATCAATTGAATTAAAGGATTTAAAAATAACCAAATAGTCCCAACACCAAATATCCAAACAAGAAACATCCAACCAATAGATTAACGGCTACAAAATGAAAATAAAGTTTAAGAGAATACTAATTCGAAACGAATGAATGATTGTCTTGAAGGATGAATGTTATACTAACTCCATCGATTCTGGAGAGATTAACTCCTATGCTATGAACCCAAAAGTTTGTCACACACTCCGAGTTGCTGCGTTCTTCTAGGAAGAATGAGAAGTCACCAAACCCGATCGTTCTCTCGTATAGTAATTATCGTGAGGGCTCTCGTGTTAGGTCATATCTCAATGATTGAATGAATCATATCTCGTAGGTTACGTTCTTGCCTTTTTGCAGCCTCCAAACCCCCCCGTTTTGGCCTGTTAACTGAAAGATCTTTTGAAATCCCGAGTTTGTAGCGCTCGTGTCCGGCCGAATGGTTTGAAGAACTCGATCGGATGGTTTCTTTGAAATCCAGGGCTCATCTAGCGCTCTAGCTGCATGAGAAAACACATAAGTCATCTCAAAATGACCAATTATCGATCGAAAAATCGGAAAGTTAAGTAAAAACCTGTAGAATGCAAAATTATGCAAAATTGCCTAATCTCAACCCGAAAAAGATAACAAAATGACTCAAACATGACTCGAGACATATACAAACTCATAACAAATACATATGAATCAACCACCCCACGCTTTATTTGTTTTTTCATCCTCGAACAAACGATAATCCCAAAGAATAACAAGTATAAAAATAAGCTCAAGCAAAGAGTCGTGTCGTGCTACATAAATAATTTTGAAAATATAGGTAATTGCAACGCAAACTCAAACGCTAGACCCTTATTACATTTTTTCTCCAAAGATAAAATCATGCATCCTCACAAAGGGTAATTTATATGTGTACGCTAAAAAACACTCAAGTATTTCTTTTTAATGGGGACGTGTATACGCTCAAATCATCAAAATACATGCACTGAAAATCAAAAACTTCTCCATCGCATAATAAGTGTGTAACTAACAAAAAATCGGAAAAGGTCTTTACTGGTTGTAGTGTAGTCTCTTTGGATGGGTATGAAATATATAAGTCGGGTGGCTAACTCACGATCTAACGTGATCAATAACTCACTAAACTATTCTCATCACGAAGCAATGTGCTTCACCTCATTCAAACGAAACCTCACTTAACTCTCATAACGTAGCCTTTACACTCAGGTTACTTCTCAACTCGAAATCCAAAACCGACTTCTGAAAAAACCACTTAAACAATTTAGGAGCTTATGATACGCTTCTTCTTTCAACCTGAACTCTTGCCTCTTAAACATTAGGCGTCATAAGAAAATCAACAATATTAAACACAAGCCTTTAGATGCATAGGAAACAACTCAACAAGATTCATCATCCTCTTTATTCTTTTTATTTTTATATATATATTTTTATTTTTTTTGGAGGATGATGATCCTTAACACTTATTACAAACTTTTCATAAATCCCTTATCGTAATTCCAAAATACAAATAACCAACAAAATAACTTACTCTTACCCCACACTATTAATGATGTAGAAGTTAACTCATAACACTCATGGCTATAGGAAATGAATATTTGGCTATGAAGGGCTCATTTGGAATTTATAGTGGCTAATATATGTGGATATGGCCAGAATAAGGGTAATTTCTATGCCAAATCATCATATTCAAAGCTAACTACACACTGTGATTTCAAAGAGATCTTAAAACCGAACCTACTCAAGTACATGCAAAGATGATAAACACTTAGGCTACTCATAGGCTTTTGCATGAAGAGATTTTGAACTGACGCTGATTTTATGGTTTTGCGAAATCATTTGCGTCCAAGTACCATTTTAAAATATATATAAATAAATTTGAAAATTTTTATGCACTTATACACGCTCGAAGACAAGAACCTTAAATCACACATAGTCAACTTTGACAGGCAAGCCAATACAAACACAAATAGGCATGGAGACGAGTTCAACGTACGTCGACACAAAACAAAGACTCAGACAAAACTATTTGAATAAACGACTACGCATGCATAATATACGACTACCCCCCGCACACAATAGTAAGCAATCTCCTGGTTGCTATCGTACGAATCAACGCAAGAAAATAAGAAAAGTTGAAATAATTATCATGAGAATAGTTAGTCAAATAGTTATGTTTTGTAATTTTTTAGTGGTATGAAATGTTAATTGGCTTGGTATTATCAGAATTCGATTCCTATGTAAGAATCAAGGTGTTTTTAGCTTGAAACATAAATGAAAACAAAAATAAATGGAAACTATGAAACTATACTAACTAGGAAATGTAAAATGCAAGTTGGTCGGATGCCTTGAGCGTATGCCGAAATTGAAATAGCAAGCAAGAATGAATATATGCAAGTAAAAGCAATGTTTCACCAAGTACAACTAAAGCAACCTAAGGTACAACTACGCTTGCATGAACATAAAAATTCTAAAAATGCAAATTAGCAAAAACTGAAAGCACCAATAGAAAGAGCAATAAAAGTTGACATGAAAGTTTAAATCTTTTTGAAAAATAACAAGAGACGAAGAGTAGATCTAGGATTTAACAAAAAATAATGCATGAAAATAAAAACCAAAATAAAGCATATGAAAGAGTTCAAATAATAACGATCAAGGACTCGATCTATGATTTTGTTGTGTCACTCACCTAGATTCCATGGACGATTCACAAGATCTAATAAGAAATCTATGAGCTAAGGCAAAATTCATAAATGAAGAACAAGCATGAAAATTAAAGAACAAGCATGAAATACTCAAAATAAAGATGATCAAGGACTCGATCTATGATCTTGGTGTGTCACTCACCTAGATTCCATGGACGATTCACAAGATCTAACAAGAAATCTATGAGCTAAGCAAAAAGTATAAATTGAAGAATAAGCATGAAAATGAAGAAAAGCATGTAATTAAAGGAAACTTACTTGAATTAAAAAGAGAATCCAAAAGCTTGAATGAAATTACAATCAAAATAAAATACAAAGGAGTACTTGAATTCTTCTTGAGCTTAAAAACCCAAGAAAATGCTTGAAATTAAATCTAGAGAGAGAAATTAAGTCCTGAACCCAATCATGCGTTGGGAGGAGGTGGTTGCCATTGTTAATGAAAGATGTGGGTTTATATAGTTGTTTGTAGGGGCAAAATTGTCAAAATGCCACAATTCCCAGATGTGCAGTCGATTGAGAATGTACATACAATGAACATTATGTAAGAATAAAAATCCTTGTGCTTATCCTAATTAATATGATGAAAGTATCAACACAAACTCGTTATCGCCAAGCATTGTTCGTAGTACCCTTTCTCAAATGAAAACCAAATCGATGACTTCCTCACAAATGGAACTTTTGAGGGTGTTCGCTCAAGTGTGTTTTATAAGGTACGTGTATACGCTTGAATCGGACAATGCATGCACCTCGACAAGATTTCACAAATTGGAAACTCAAAATTGCCCATTGTACACGACCAAACAAGAATCGAAAGAGGTCTTTATTTTGGGTTGTAATGTTGGCTCTTTGGTAAGGTATGGAATATATGGATATAGTGGCTAACACACGATCAAACGTGATCAATAACACACAAAATCCTAACTTCTAAAGTCCAAAGCTTAAAATCGCTTCAATCTTCCCAAATTACCAAGCTTTCATTCGAAACCTTTTCATACACTCACACATTTTCCGACTTTATTTCACAACACTTAGAAGCTTTTTGAATTTGATTCTTTTTACTAAACTTAGCCTTTTTGAATTAGGCTTTTTGCTTGAACGCACGCTTTATCACTTTTCGTGATTTGTGTTGGAGCTTATTCTCTTTTTATTTTATTTTTTTTTTGTGTATAAGAAACTCAAAACCCAAAACCCACAATTGATTTCCCTCACATTTCAAGTCAACTAACAACATACACTCTCACCTCACAATTTATGAAGATATAAGAGCTAAAATCGAGCTCGGCTAACAAGAAACGGGGCATAGGCTCAAGGGGTCTCATTTGGAATTTTTAAGTAGCTTATATATTTGGATATGGCCGGAATAAGGGTGATATATGTGCCTCAAGGTCATTTCCAAATTCAATCATGTACGAGCAAAATCAAGCCACCTCAATGCAATTTCCATAAAAATGAAAGCAAGACCGATAATTCACACAAGGCTACTCACTAGTTTGCACCGGGTCTTGGAAAACACAATCAAAAGAGCTTTTAGAGCTTTGAAATCTTTTCACGAGCAAATGTTGATTATATATATATAGGCGGGTTTTGGACGAAGCACAAAAATTCAACTCCTCACACAACAGGGCATATACATGCAAAAACCCGACAAATAAACTATTCAAACTTCCAAGCATATGGTGATTGCTTAACAATGTAATAAAGACATAAAAGACACAAAAATGACTCAACCATATGAAAGCGCAATTAGTAAGGGTCACTTCGTCAAGGCTCGAGTAAAGAAAGACAAATCATGCTGTGTGACACTCGGACCCTAACCACCTACCCACCCCACACTTAAACCATGCAATGCCCTCATTGCATTTTAATGAAAAACAAGTAAAAGGAGGGTGAAATAGAAGCTTCCTAAACCGAGCGAGTTATGGTCGAGCTCGGTGGGGTCCACTTAAGAATCCAAGCAATCCAAGTAATTACCAAGCATGGCTTGTGTCTCCCGGCTCCATGAACGCTACTAGCTTATCAAATCGGCAAATGTTGAAGTCGGAAAGCGAAACACTAAAAAGAAAAACCACACAAAGTCAAAACACAAGAAAATACGCACATGAACCAAAACAAAACAAAACAAGGGCTAACAAGAACCAAAACACAACAACATTTTTTTTTAATTTTTTTGAATGTTTTTGGATTTTTGTAATAAGAAAGGAAGAAAGAAAGAAATGTAAAAATAAAAAAATAAACGAAAAGAACATGGGTTTCCTCCCAAGAAGCGCTTGTTTTACGTCACTAGCTTGACGAATCCCTTCTTGCTCAAGGTGGAAAGAAAACTAGAGGAGCCACTAAAGCCCTATCCTCCTTGTTGGGTGGAATTTTGGTTTTAAAGTTGCCCGACACCTCATCCAAGATCCAATAGAAGTAGTGTCCGGCTAGTGTTCCAATCGGGAAAGTAGGAGTCATCTTGGGTTGTTCTTTGGGTGGAATGGTGGTTTTGAAGTGACCCGACGACTCATCCAAAAATAAAAGGAGTAATGGTTTGCTAGCTTTTCCATCATGTGGTCGATAAATGGGGGAGGGAAACGATCTTTATTATTGTCCTGTATGTAACTTATTAAACTCGATCAACATCCTCCATCCCGTTTTAGCGATCGTGGCCATCAACTTTCCTGTTTCGTCCTCGATCATCTTCTCGTCTTCCACTATCTCCTTAAAATTTGGTTTCAAATGCGTTTAGAGTTCTCGAGGTGGTTTGGCATCATCCTCCAAGACGAGTTTATGCAAGTAATTCCAAGGGCTAATTCCCTTAATAACTCCGGGTCTCCAACCAATCGCACCCTTACGAATTTTAAGCTTTTCAATCAACCCCTCCTCTTCTCCTCGTTTCGAATTTGCAAAGATAACAATCGATTTTTCCTCCTCTTCCTCCAAATAGACACGCTTGAGGGAAGATGGAGGAGGCTTAGGCTCGGGCTTGTGCCTCCTCTCGGTCTCGTTGGGGATTAACTCGAACAATTCACCGATCCCCTCAAGATAGTCTTCAAGCTTGTCGATGGGATCGTCTCCCAACCCGTCATCAACAATCTCCACCTCCCCCGCCAAAATATTTTCGGTGCCCTCAACAAAAAAATCATAATCTCCTTCACTCAAGGCGTTGGTACATTGAAACACAAATGAATCATCGAGGTGAACAAGGGGTTCATCATCCTCTCCACAATCTTTAGCACAATCCCCCGAGTCAAACTCATCCTCAATTCTCATTTCCTCCATATAAACTTGTTCCACCAAATCTCGGATCACATCCATATGTAACCACTCTTCAAAAGATATTTTTGAAGTAGAAGGCATAAGGGATTTAGAGGTTGGTGCCTTGTATGGGTTCGAAGACTTGTGTAGGCCATCGGGAAGCCCCTTTGCCAGTGTGGGGTCCACGGGGGTTGACTCGAGAGGAGTAAGAACACTCAGAATATAAACCACCTCCTCGTTGGATGGTGGGACAACCAAATTATCAACCACCCCACCACTTCCCAAGTCCTTGACCACAAGAGGATGCGAAGGTTGACTTGACATTTTGTCTTCCTCATTCGCTTGATTCAACATAATCACATCACTTCCCAATTGCCCAATTGTAGTGCTTAACCCGTTCTTTGTGGCCTCAAGAGCGTTGAACCTAGCATCAAACCGAGCATCAAGTGAAGCCACCGTAACGGAAAGTGTTTGCAATTGTTGCAAAATGGCCAAGAGATTCAGATCGGAGGGCGGAATAGGAGCATTCACCAGAATATGGAGGGCGAGAGGGGCATTTTGGGCATTGGAGCTCACACCGCCAAACAACTCATACGGATTGGGATTTTGAGCACAATTATTGGCACCAATCGGGGCGTGATTGAAGTTGTTAGTATGAGGACCTCCATATGGACCGGAATTCGGAGTGTGCATATTTGGAAAGTGATTGGGATCACCATATCCTCCATACGGACCATACATACCCGAGAAGTCACTAAACCCAAATTGGTTTGCACCATGCCCTCCCATGCTGGGTTGATCATTGCCAATTCCACCATTGGCAATGTGGTTTGCACCATGCTCCCCCACATTTCCAAAACCATTATAACTCATCCCATTCCCAACATGGTTTGCACCATGGCCTCCCATATTGGGAATGTAACCTCCAATGCCATAAGGACCTTGCATACTTAACAAAAACATAAAATACAAATGAAAGCTAGAAACACAAAGAGACTACAAGCAAATCAAAAAATTTAACCAAGCTGAGTCGCAATAGCGCCATTTTATTTTGTAATCTCTTAGTGGTATGAAAGGTTCATTGGCTCGGTATTATCGGAACTCGATTGCTATGTAAGAATCAAGGTGTTTTTAGCTTGAAACATAAATGAAAACGAAAATAAATTGAAACTATGAAACTAAAGCGTATGCCAAAATGTAAATAGAAAACAAGAATGAGAATATGCAAGTAAGAGCAATGTTTCACCAAGTACAACTAAAGCAACCTAAGGTACAACTACGCTTGCATGAACATAAAAACTCTAAAAATTCAAATTCGTAAAAACTGAAAGCACCAATAGAAAGAGCAATAAAAGTTGACATGAAAGTTTAAATCTTATTGAAAAATAACAAGAAACGAAGAGTAGATCTAGGATTTAACATAAAACAATGCATGAAAATAAAAACCAAAATAAAGCATATGAAAGATTTAAAATAAAAACAATCAAGGACTCGATCTATGATCTTGGTGTGTCACTCGCCTAGATTCCATGGACAATTCACAAGATTTAACAAGAAATCTATGAGCTAAGGCAAAATTCATAAATGAAGAACAAGCATGAAAATTAAAGAACAAGCATGAAATACTCAAAATAAAGATGATCAAGGACTCGATCTATGATATTGGTGTGTCACTCACCTAGATTCCATGGACGATTCAATAGATCTAACAAGAAATCTATGAGCTAAGGCAAAAAGCATAAATTGAAGAATAAGCATGAAAATGAAGAAAAGCATGTAATTAAAGGAAACTTACTTGAATTAAAAAGAGAATCCAAAAGTTTGAATGAAATTACAATCAAAATAAAATCTAAGGGAGTACTTGAATTCTTCTTGAGCTTACAAAACCAAGGAAATGCTTGAAATTAAATCTAGAAAGAGAAATTAAGTCCCAAACCCAAGCATGGGTTGGGAGGAGGTGGTTCCTTTGTTGGTGAAAGATGTGGACATATATAGTTGTTTGTAGGGGCAAAATTGTCAAAATGCCACAATTCCTGAACGTGCAGTCCATCGACTGTGTGTCCATCGATCGAATGGTGGTCAGTCGATCAACTGATATGCTTAGTCCAAGCCAGATACTGTCGAGTAGTCGATTACGAAGCTTTCGGTCGATCTGTGGTCATTCGATCGACTGCCTTGCTTCTAAGTGGTTTGGCTACTACCGAGTAGTCGATTGGCGAGCTGTCCATTGATCCGTGGTCTGTCGATCGACTAGCAGTCGATCGGGCAGTCGCTTGGTAGCTTTTCAGTCGATCTGGGCTGCTTTCGGCTCAGTTTTCTAGTTTTGGCACGGATTTTGGGCCTCAATGCCTTGACTTAAACCTAGGCGTATGCCGACATTTCTTTGGAGCAAATCCAATTCCTTGAGCCACCTACAATCATAAGAATTTTGATCTCAAAAACCCAAGAATCACACAAACATCACCAACATTGGATAAATGAAGTTCAAAGTACCAAAACAAGAAAACAACCTAAAACCCTAAAGAAACACGACTCAAATCTACTAAAAGCAACACTAAACTCTAACTAAAAACACGAGAAAAAAAATACCACAATTAAATGCAAAACAAGTTATTACAGACACTCACACACACAACATAAATAAGAAAAGTTAAAAAAAATCAAATCACTACAAATGAAAAGTAAAAGTTCGGATAGAAAATTATACACAATGGGGCTCGGGCCCCCTACATGTCCATGCCATCTGGAGGAGGTGGAAATCACTGCTCGAGTTACATAGATGCCCATATATGGAGACGAGGTAGTCGTGACTCACCTCGACTCTTTTGCTCAACTAGAGGAGGTTTTGACTAGTCTCGGAAATATTAGCGTCTAATCTTGCCAGGGTGTTCTCGAAAGACCTAGCTTCCTCGCGTATCTATCGAGCATTCTCCCGGGCTTCCTCGCGCGTCTCCCAAGTATCTTTCTGAGCATCCAATGCATAGTTCTCGTGGTTGAGGCTCATTAGCCTCATTTGCTCCATGACGTTCGTCTAGAAGTCCAACATCTGCCTCCACTGCGCGTCAGAGTATTAGGACTGGTAAGCTCTCGGTCCACCTCCATAAGCATCATCGGCATTATATTATCCCCCACTATACCCTCCATACTGAAGGTCCTTGCCATAATCACTGTGCTCGTAATGCTCAAAACCTGCATTCTGATTTCCCTCGCCGCCGTCCTCCTCGTCGTCGGACCCTTCGATGTACCCGCAAAAGTCAGAGTGGACACATTTTCTCCATTGTAGGTTCGACTATTGACCTGCATTGGCACACTTAGATATGTGACGTCTCCGTCGTAGAGGTCACAATTGTGATATCGAGCGAGCTCGGTGATGAAGGCGCCTAGTATGAGTTTTGCCAATTTCTTTTCATGTACTCTCTGCATGTTTTTGATCGCATCCGTGAGGAGGGGATAGAGATTCGCGACGCCCTGGTGAATCGTAACCCATAACGCATATATCTCAGACGATGACATTCTCGTCATTTCCTCTTTGCATAAAAAGCCTTGGACGAGGAACTCCTACGTCAAGTATATGGCATGGGACTTAAGCGAGGTGGAGTTGTAGAGACTTCCGAGCTCCGGTGGTGCTCCTGTGAGATTAGTTCACCACGCCTTTTTATTGTATTCCCTGGGCTGAATCGATTCAACTGAGTTATGATGAATACAAAAAATTAGGTCAAGGTCGTCCTCGGAAGTGTGGTAGAGGTGATCACGGAGCCTGCAGTTAAAAGATCCGTCGATGAGAGACTTGAAGGTACTGAAGAACTTAAGCATCAGTATTCGGTGATCGGGTGAAAAGATTTCGGCCCACATTTATAACCCAAGCCCCCTGATACCTGCTAGAAGCACTATAGTATTTTTGTCTCCTTGGTCGACTTTTTCCGTCCAAAAGGTCATATCGAGGTGTCTAGGGGTATATACATCCCAGATGATCTTGGATTTTTAAAGTTTGGCCTCTCCCTTGTCCTCAAGGTGGAACAGTGCTAAGGATCCCACGGTATAGCTCGATTCTCTCCCCCAGCTTACCCCCTTCCATTTCTCGTATTCTTTCCTTGTGTTGGTCGAGATCTGGAAGACATTACGAGCTTTAGAAACTGGGAATTAGGCGAAAAATATCTTTTGGGAAAAATGTCGAGCACCTTCTTTTCGACTTAAATCAAACCTCCAAACCACTCAATTTCTTTAACCTAACAACCCCCCTTCAAATTCCTTGCAATTCAATTAAGTTGAGTTTTAAATCTATTATACCTCTTGGAATGAAGATATGTGTTTTTGTCATCTTTGGCGAGAATTTGGGTTGGTGCTTGGCGTTCTCCAGTCGAATGCAATTGCTTGACTTGAGTACTCAGGTCGGATGTGATTGTTTGGCAGTTTATTTCAGTTGATTCGTGTTGGGATGGAATGTTTTACTTTCGTTCTTGCGAGAATTGGGAGAATGGAGAAGTGTTTTCTGGTGATATATGCAAATGGGCATCTTTATTAAATAGATCTGCCGAGTCATCCGACCGAATGTGCCCACCATCCGATCAGATGGTTCTCCAAGAAATCTTATCTGACCGGACACTTGCACTTATCCGGTCGGATTGTAATACAATGTACTTTATCTGACCAGACACCTGCGCCAACCCAGTTGGATGTTTATCCAGAAGGTTTTGTCTAACCGGTCCCATACGCCAATCCGGTCGGATGGTGATACAGTAAGTTTCATCCGACCAGATTCTCCTCCATTCTGACCGGATTATCTCCATTCACAGTTAACACACCATTATCAAATCTATCAAACTCCAGTTTATCACACACAAAAATATGTACAAGAATAATAAGAAAAATAAATAAAACTATGGACAAAAATGATGAAAACTTGGGTTACCTCCCAAGAAGTGAAACTTTTAACATCTTTTGCTCGAAGATACCTCTCTTGAGTCTTAAACGTCTTGAGCTGGATCGTTCAGTAGCACAACTTCATGATCGTTCTTGGGAATGGGTCCTTTGTGGTACAAATTCACACGATGTCCGCTGACTTGAAAAGCGGAGTCTCTTTTCTCGTCGTACAAGGTGACGCCCCGAACTCATTGATATCCGTAATCAGGTAAGGACCTGAGCTTTCCGGGAAAAAGTTCGAGGAGTTGAAAATTAGGGCCAATCTCCCCACTTCTAAGTCTTTTGGATTGAGCTTCTTGTCATGCTTTTCCTTAATCTTCTTCTTTCTCGTCCAGGCCATCTCATAAGAATTGTCATGAATTTCCTCCAACTCGGTCAGTCCAACTTATGATATCTTCCCGCTTCGTCTTTTATTTTAAATAGATCGACCACACTCTCCGGATTTGGATCAAATAAACGTCCTCGACATTCCCCTTTTCTGACGGCACGACACTGTACAACTCCTTCATGCATTGGTCCACAAAATCGAGATAAGAGCAACCGGGATCTCTGAGTGAGAATGCCACTGACTTGTCAAAACCGGATAAGGTTATTTTGCCTTGACGCACATCAATAATTGCGTGTGAGGTTGTCATCAATGGTCGACCCAAGAGAATAGTATGCTCCTTGCTTGCTTTGGCAACTTCTCTGACGTCCAGTATCACAAAGTCCACGGGGACTACTAAAGAGCCGACTTCTACCAAAACATCTTCGACCACTCCCAATGGATATCTAATCGAGTGGTTTTCTAGTTGAAGTAGCATGATTGTTGGGTTCATCTCCCCAAGATCGAGTATTTTGTATAGGGCGTAGGGCATCAAGTTTATCTTTGCCCCTATATCAAGCATTCCTCGTCCCTTTTGCCCATCCTCTAGAGTTATCATGATGCAAAAACTCCCAAGATCACTTACTTTCGGCAGTAGTGGTTGGTGGCATATGGCACTCACTTCCTTTGTCTGTACAATTCGCTCGTCTGTTTCTAATCGCCTCTCTTTTGATGCGAGCTCCTTGAAAAACTTTACGTATGCCAGAATTACCTTGATCACGTCAAGAAGTGGAAAGTTGACATCCACGTTCTTAAACATGTTATAGAGCTCCATGAATTTCTTATTTTCTCTTTCCGTCTTGAGACGACTCGGAAACGATACGGAGTTTCGAATGACTCATTACGGTTTGACATGGTTAGAATTACCCTTCTCATTGGTCTCATCCGATCGGATGTAATTATGTATCCAGCCGGATGGAGCTACTGTTTTGCTGTATGGACGGTTCTTCTCATTAATTCGGTTGGATGTTGTTTCTCTTTTTGCAATTTAACCGTATTCTGGGTTCATCCGGTCGGATGTCTTGGCTGCACCTTCCTTGTTCGAATTGGCTCCCTTGGACGGAAAGTTCCCGGTAATAGAACCTGGAACGTATCTATTTTGGGACTTATAAATCCCCTCGATCGCCGCCTTCTTGCCGTTCAAGGACGGCACGTCAGCACTTGCTTCTTCTTCTTATGGAATCGGCTCGTCCTTAACCTCTTCTTCCTCCAACTCTCTGACCCCATTATCAACTTTCTTTCCTCTTTGGAGTAAATGTTTTTCCATTGCTTGTTGAAATTGACTAGGCAGCTTCCCGGGGTTAGTTTCGAGCTTTGCCAAGGACGTGGAGATCTGTCCTATCATCATCTCCAGCTTGTCCATTTGCTTCTTATTGCGATTGTTCTCTTCTATGGTGCGGAGAGTCTCTTCTCGATTGCGTAGAGTCTCGCAATTCTTCATCGGGATTCAATGGAGGTGGATCTTGCTGTTGTTGTTGTAGATCCTGGTATTGTTGTTGGCCTGAGTTATTTTACCCTTGCGGAGGGCGCTGTTGATAGTTTCCTTGGCCATTATTCGAATAGGAGTTGTAGTTACTCGGCCCTCCTTGATTTTTGTTCGGGGGAGGTGGTGCTAGGTATTGAGAATTGGTCTGTTTAGGCATCGACACATCGTTAGGGTTCCTCAGGCCATACTTGAAGTTCGGATGATCTTGGAAACTGGGATTGTATGTGTTTGAGTAAGAATCATAGTTCTTGGTGATTTTTTGGCCCGAATTATTGTTGGGCTAAAAGTTTTAAACGGCGTTCACCTCCTTGTCCTCATCTTCATCAAACATCACTTAACATGCATGTGCTCCATGCCCAAATGCTCCAAAAATTCCGCACGTTCGACTGACGGTTTCGACTCCTCCTCCTCTCACTTTATCATAATTTTCAACAAGGTGACTTGCTTTGTGATCTCTTCAATCATATCATTCTCCTATCGAGAAGATGACACCTAGTTTACTTTGACCTTCCTAGGATGGGAGCTCGTCTACTGCAACTTTTCACCCATGAGCTTAAATAGATCCCATGCTTCTCTCGCGGTTAAATCTCTAAAATCTCCGGCTTTTTCTTCCACTTGCTTCTTATAGATCGGAAACAAACCCTCATGGAAATAGTTGTTGAACATTTCGGGAATGTTGTTATGATGTGGGCATGCATGAAGGATTCCCTTGTAGAGTTCCCATGCCTCATGGAATGATTTCCCGTCCATTTGCTCGAAGTTGGTGATTTCCTTCCTCAACTTTGCCGTTGTTTGGGCCGAGTAAAACCTGCCCACAAATTTCTTGTAAACCATATCCCAATGAGTTAGGTAGTTAGGTTGCAACGATAGAAGCCACCACTTTGCTTTTTCGTTCAGGCTGCTCGAGAAACACCTCATTATAAGCTTTCCGTCATTTAGTCCCCTAGTTGGAATTCCGGACATCGCCGCATAGAATTCTCGAATGAAATCGAGAGGGTTTTCGTTTGGTGTGCCATAGAAAATGGGTAACTGACTAACATGATTAGAGTTCAAGTCATAGTCTCAGGCTATGCGGCCTAAGACTATGGCTGAGCTGTATGGACCGATGGTTGGGCACATGAGGTCGCTTTGTTGGCGTTCATTTGGATATCGAGGGGCTCGTCCCCCACCGAAGTTTGCACATACTACGTAGTCTCTCCATCCACCGTACTCTTCCCGATTCCTTTAATGATGATCATCCTCACAATACCTGTAATCCTCATCTTCATATACATTCTTTCGGGCATTTTCGTCCTGCCAAGCACGATACTTTTGCCTCTCTCCTCTATTTTATAAATGATATGGTTCTCCATCCCGGTTCTCATATCTATTGTCTCGATGGTTTTATCGGGTCTGGGGCCCACCGTTACCAACATGGTTGTACTTGAACTCCTGATTTGCCCAAGCATTGAAGGCTCAGGCTTCTTTGCGATTCTGGAAGTGCTGTGGTGTTCGGTCGATCAGATTTTCTGGCATGATGACTCGGCGGTTGTCTTGGGGATGGGTCCCTCTGTTGTTTCCATCTTCGAGGATCTCAGGTCCTCCCTGTTCCTCGTCCTTGTTGTGCTCTTTGTTGTCAAGAAGAGCAAACATTTGCGGGTCTTCATCCCGAGCGTCGTTCTGTTGATCTCGTACGTGCATGTCATCGTCATGTGGTATGCCGTATGGTTGATCGCGAGTAAAAAAAAGGGGTGAGTGCGGTTGTCGTGTCCACTCCCTTGGCCACCATTTGTTCCTCCTCCTGTTCCTCCGGTTCCTCATCCGCCATAATGTGGAATGTTTGACATGGTAGCTGGGGTTGTTCGGATGGATTCCTGTCGGGGGAAAGAAAGAGTCGTCTCGGTCCCCCTACTCGTTCTATGCTTGTTATGAATGGGGCAAGTTCACCTCTAAGTCCTCTTCGACCTTGAATCAACAACAAAAACATCAACGCATCGAGTGGCAAACCAAGAACAATTATACAAAGTAACCAACATAAAATTTAACACGAATAAATAAGTTGCTCCTTTCAAAATTAAAATAAGTTAAACAATGTGTGTCTACGTTTTGAAAGCAAGTTCGCCCGCAAGAGAATGGAGTCACTATAGACTGACAAGTTAAACCAAGTCGAATTCCCAAGTAGTGAAAATACAGAGTCGATGATGTTTATTATATCATACTTCACAAATTCTAAATCTAAACACGCTATCAAAAGGGGTTTTGTTTGATTATTTAAGAAAACTAGAATTTAAAACTAATCTTGCAAAGAGAGCATCAATCTCTATGCAAGAACTTAACAACATTTATAAAAGATCTAACAACGAATTTAAAAACGAAATTGAAAACTATTTGAAAACTTAACAAGAAGATTAAACTAAGAGTTGTCATTCAAGCATATTATCAAAAACCTATAAAGCATTGACGAATTATACTATTATCAAGAACAACTATCAATTTAAGAACTATAGAAATGCAAGAAAGATGGATCAATCGAATTAAAGGATTCAAAACAAACTAAATAGTTCCAACACGAAGTACCCAAACAAGAAGTATCTAACCAATAGATTAATAGCTATAAAACAAATATAGAGTTTAAGAGAATACTAATTCGAAACGAATGAATGATTGTATTGAAGGATGAATGCTCTACTAACTCCAGCGATTCGGGAGAGATTAATTTCTATGCTACAAACCCGAAAGATTATCACGAACTCCGAGTTGATGCGTTCTTCTAGGGAGAACGGTAAGCTACCGAACCTGGTCTTTCTCTCGTATAGTAATTGTCGTGAGGGCTCTCATGTTAAGTGATTTTCCCCTTTTTGTACGTGTTCTTGTTACCTTTTTGTGTCATGATTGCATGTGTTTCACTTGCATTTCGTGGGTGTTAGGATTCGATAAGGCTTATTTTGTTAGTTTTAGGTTTTGTAGCTTTTGCGTGGTTTCTATTACAGTTTTTGTATATTTTCACTCGTTTTATGTCTTTGACCGTAGAATGACCAAATCGGGATCCGCGCACGCTTATAGCATTCCAATCGACTCACCATGCAACGGACAAGCTAGGATATGCAAGGGAACACAGCGCGAATAAGAGACGACAACCGGCGGACGTTTTGGAGCGGATAATGAGAAAACCAAGGCGGGAGCAGCCAAGCTAGTCGATCGACTGGCATGCAGTCGATGGACTGCTAGTCCAGTCGATCGACTGACCCAGCCCAAATCCACTGCTGGACAGAACTTGGGCCATTTGAGGATGAAGCAGCTGATCGACTGCGACGCAGAAAATTTTGTAATTCTTGACCCATTTTGACGATTTTTCCCCTGAGACTTTATATATATATATATCCTAGCCTATTCCCCAACAACCTTATCCTATCCTTGGTGGATTTTGAGCTTTCTCAATCTCCTCCAAGCCCCTTTTACTATTCCACTGTCTCTAAAACCTAGTTCATACACTACTACAAACTGCATAATTAAAGGTGGTTATTTTTTACTTTCAACGGCGGTTTCAGAACCGCCGTTATATCATACGGCGGTTCTAAAAAATCGCTGTAAAACTGCATCACTTTTTATGGCGGTTCTTAAATAATACCTTTTAGATAGTCTATTTTCCAGAATGGACATTTTAAGGCGGTTTTTGAAAATACCTTCTAGAAAGTATATTTTCCAGAACGAATTTTTAAAAATACCTTCTAAAAAGTAGTAAAAAAAATTTTAAAAAAAAGAAATGAAAGCAGGTGCACCAAATATATTTCATATTTATTCAATGGACAAAATATTTAAAAAGGCTATAGTTTTAGAGGGAGAGAAATAAAGATGATTTTAAAGATTGTCAACTTAGTCACCAACCAATCAACAACATATATAAACAAATGCAGATACTAATTTATACTCATCAGCCTACTAAATAAACTGTATAGCTCCCAAACCAAGTCACAAGCCAACTCTTTAAAGTTAAAACTATCCAAACCATAGGTCTTAGTCAACTTCAAGAACTAGAATACCCTTAATAATTATGAACATCACTCTCTGCCTGAAGAAGCCCCTCAAAGATCAGCCACGCGACATCCTTCACAGCCCCGGGCTCATGCAGCACGAAAATTGCTGACGATTTTGAAGGCACTCCAGTTTCTTTCATCGTGTCGAAATACTGAGTCACCAGAGCTATGTCCATCACGTCCTTAGTCGTGGTTCAGGGCACATTCTCGGAGAAGGCTAAGACGCTGTCATGAAGCTAGTCAACGATTGCTTGACCCAAAGGTCCCCCAGCAAAAATCATGAATAAGGGTATCATTTTAGCTGCAGATTTGTTCAAGTAAATTTCTCAGTAATTAAGTAAACAATAATTTAATAAAACACTAAATAAAGAATAGTAAAAACTTACCCAAAGTACCACCCTCTTTTCTAAGGACAACACCGATACGAAATAGTGCTACTCTAACATCTTTATTAACTCTTAGCGCAGTGGCTTCCCATTCTCTACAAACCTGAAGAAACTATAAAGCATTTAGATATACCTCTAATGAAATGTTTGATATCAACACTATTATTTGGAAAAAAGAAAAACTCATTTAATTATCTCTGCCATAATCATTCCCTGATGGACTTTGCTCGTCAAAAACACGTGTTTCACTGGTTCCTGAATCAATCAAGTGGGAACCAATGAAATCTCAATTTGCGGAGAGAAATATTATATTATCGACGGAAGATTAATCTATTATTATTGATGTAGCTTTTCAAAATTACAAACACCCTTTTGAAATATTACCTCTGCCAGGTAATCATTCCCTGATGGACTTTGCTCGTCAAAAACACGTGTTTCACTGGTTCCTGAATCAATCAAGTGGGAATCAATGAAATCTCAATTTAAGGAGAGAAATATTATATTATCGACGGAAGCTTAATCCATTATTATTGATGCAGCTTTTGAAAATTACAAACACCCTTTTGATAATTTGTTTCTATTATACAAATCATACACCCTTTTTTTATTGACTTAAGAATTCATGAGTAGGAGCTTGTAATTAGATTGTCAATACTAAAATAGAACATTTCTTGTTCTTGGTTATAAAGATATTCACCATAGTAGGCAACGGCTGTTGCACTAATCAAAACCTTGGGACAAGGTTTATCTTGGGAACCAGTGATTAAATCTACAACCTGCAGAATTCAATATAATCTAAATAAACCAAAGACACGACACTGAATCTTTAGAAGAAACTAGATTATACAAAAAGTACCTTAGAAGTTACTCTAATCCTGCTATTCTTGATCTCTTTCTTGATCTGCAACACGGGACTCAATATAATTAATGCAAACACAAAATATCCTAAGTATCTCTGTAATACAGTTTGTATGAAGTACATTTCCATAAGCTACTTTGAACTTAAAGGGAGGTCAACACATTAGCTTTTTGAGGCTACAAATGTATGTCCAAGGATATAGCAATTAACCTTGTAGATTTAAATAATTATAAAAGCCATTTGATGGCATACAATTGCTAAAAGCTAGCCACGGAAAATAACCATTACTTGAAGAAAAGGCAGATAAATGCAGCCTAGATCGAACTTGAAATGAAACAAAGATGAATATGACAGTACATTGAGTCTATCCTGGGCTAGGCTTCATTAGAATCATTACAACATACCTCCGGAGACCATCTCGTGCTTATAGGCAATCTAGCGAGATTTACGACAGTTGTTGATCATTGAATGCAGTTTCTCCACTCCGCCTCCTCTGCTATTACAATTCTCGGATAGCCCTTCACTACATGTGAAAAAAAACTTAAAAGAATGTAAACATTGACGAAAATAAACTTAAGCAATGGTCATTATTAGTTACGCCAAAAAGATAATGCGGCATAATATTGATTTTTATCATACGAAAAAAATAAAAGACGAGGAATCGGGGCATGCAAAATCATATTCGAACTTCAACATGATTTGCATTACTTCTCTTAAAAAATGAAAAAGGTAGATGAAGAAAACGAAGATTCTGAAACTGTATAGCTTCATACTTTCTTACCCGGAATATTTGACAGGGCTTTGGACCTGGACCGTGTCAAGACCCGCACACGATGCTTATCTACATTCCAGAGTCATCTTAAAGAACGTTTAAGTCATCCATAATTTGTTTACAACGAAAAGAAAAATGAAAAAAGGTTAAAAACTATCTAGACGAGATTTTATTATATATAAAGCAAATCAAAAATGAAATGATATTAATTGGAAGCTTCTTAAATAAATTTATTAATTGATGTGTAAATCATTGAAATTGTTAACAAAAAATGAACATTTAATCATTAAAAGAATTGTATGTATTCTGATAGTTTATGTGCAAGAAAAAGCTGCCTATTTATAGGCTTTTCAAGATAAATGTAGACATATTCTAATACAAGGAAAGATACAAATTGATGCTTAATCACAAACTAAATGTTATACAAATTACTCTCCTACAACATATCAATATACTCGCTTAATTTGCCTCCACAACCAATTGAATTCAAGAATAAAAGGAAACAAAATCAAGATAAAATGTTACTAATCCAAATACCAATGCACTTCAAATAACATAAACAATCTAAAAGGTTGTTATACTTGTATAGACCACTATAAGAATAACCCAATAACAGTAATTAACATATCCACAGAAGATACATCCTACTGTATAATAGTTTGTCTTTAGACGCATAAACTCATACCTAGCAGATTATTATGAGAAGTATCAATGAATACATGTCCCCTTCTCTTCAGATCAACGTCCTTAGCCTGCAGTTCTCGCTCTTTCTTTTTCAAATCCTAAATTTGTGCAGTGAAGCTATCTGAGAACTGAAAATGTAGTAATTATATTTAGGGCATTAAAAACTTCATCTTTTGCTTAGTTATTTAGGTTTCATCACAGGGAAAATAACAATTTATTAATTTCAGGGTCCCAGACCTCTGCTCAACTATAATTTAACTCCCAAAATTTTTTTTTGCAGAATTTTCAACTAATTGTTTATTGTCTCCTTCAAGTAGGCAATAGCTCATACAAAACCCAGTAAAAATGCAAGAGATAAAAGTAAGAATCAAATGCAAAAAAACCAATAAACTAACAGGGACTGCTAAAAACTCGGACGTCGAAATTTAACCACATACAGACATCCCCCACCCTAAATTGCATAAAAACTCACTAATTTCAATCCGAGTGTCCCAAAATTTCCATGAAAAAAAACTAAAAACTGGTGTCCAAATATGGATTGATATTTCAAAGCTGTAAATGAATAAAAGATTGCCAGTAGAAGAGAGAGAGAGAGAGGGAGAGGTTACCTGACTGAAGGTAAGAACGAACGCCTATGATGTCGCAATAAGAGGAAAGGAAGAGGGTTTTGTGTTCAAAGGCGGAGTCCATTTTTCATAAATTTTTCACCATTTGTGCAGGAAATGATTGGTCGAGTGGCTTTTAATTCTCGAGAAGCGTGTCGACTTGGCTCCGAAGTGCACTCCAAAAATGCTTATCGAAGGATGGGATGAGTGATTGAGGAGAAGACACTATCGTGAGAAGGAGAAGCCGTTGCCGGCGAGGATGGAGTGGGTGAGGGTGAGGGCTTTGGATTGGACGGAGGAGAGCGGGAGGTCAGACACCTCGCGGCAAGCGGTGGAGAGATTGAGATTGGATAGGGCTAGGGTTTTCGCGGAGGAGGAGGATTCAACATCTGATTAGAGGGTTTTGAGGGCCTGGAAGGAACCGAATTAATTGATATTCAGTGAAATCATTTTTATTAAAGAAATAAATAAAAAGAAAAAGAATTGAAAAATAAATAAATAAAAAGAAAAAGAGTTGAAAAAAGAAATAAAGAAAAATAAAAATAAAGAGAGGTGATGGATATGAACCGCCGATTAGACACAGATCAATGGTTGAAACAAAGTCAGACGAGGATCGGTGACATGGCAGACTGTGGAATCTAAGGCGGTTCTAATGGAACCGCCATGAAATGTCATCTCATTCACGGCAGTTCTAAGGGAACCGACATTAAATCCAGCGAACTGAACTAATTAGTGGCGGTTGTTAAAAGACCGCCGTAAAATGTGTCACTTTTACGGCGGTTCATAGTGAACCGTCGTTAAAATCACTTGATATCCAATTTAACGTCGGCTTTGAGGGAACCGCCGTAAAATGAACTTTTTAACGGTGGTTTTAGACACAACCGCCGTTAAAAGTATTTTTAAGGCGGTTTTCAGTGAAACTCATTTAATTAACAGCCTTAGAAAGCTGTTTCTGTAGTAGTCCTTAGAATATCATAGTTTAGTTAGTTTTAGTTAGATTTTCATAGCAATTAGTTGGAGAAGTTAGCATTTCCATCTTGTGTTGAAGTTATTTTGTTGAAGTTGTTCTTGATATTTTGAAGATTGTAGCTAAACTTGAAGCACTTGTTTGGAGTGAGATTGGTAGTAATCTTTCCCTTTTATTTGTGTGTTGTTGTTGATTGATTGCTATTGTTTTTATGTTGGTTATTAGATTTAAGTTTGTGTTGTTTTTCATCGCACTTCAATTTCCTCATTTCCATCTTCTAACTTGTCATTTTTCTTTTGGAAAAAACTCCATTGAAGCATTTTCATTTGAAGCTTTTTACCCCATTTGTCTAAACAAACCTTTAGTTCTTGAAAGACAAATGGGGCTTACCTCGTTAATCAAGTTGACTTCTACATCTTTAATTCTCTTTGACTCTTTTAGATTTAAAGCTTTGACTTCCTTCCATTTTCTCTTTTAAATACTTGCAAGCTTTATCTATTTTTAATAATCTCAAATTTTCTATGAGCCTTAATTAGGTTTTATTTATGTCATTAAAATTAGTTACTTTTAAGCAAGCTTTTAATATTCATTAACTTTTGCCTTAGTTAGTGTTTTCAAGTTTTCATTTAAATTCAAGCTTTAGCATTAAAATCAAACCCAAACAAAATAACTTATTGCTTTCTTAGAGTATATTAGTGTAATCGAGATTAACAAGAGATTAAGTAAATACACCGATTGCCAATAATATCTATCCTCGAGAGACACGACTCGGGACACAACTTACCGCTCTACAATCGAATCCGTACTATTGTGGAGACGATTTCTAAAACTAGAGTGTTGAGAAATATTCGATCAAATTTTGGCGCCGTTACCAATAGATTAAGGCTAATGGTGTTCTTAATTACTCTTCTTGTTATCTTAGTTAGTAGTTAGATTAGATATTGTTATACATTCGATATCCGGTAATCCTTTGTTGTGTGTTGTGCATGTAAGGTAGGCGATCGCTCGAACGAGAGTTGACCCCACTTTTGCCTAATCTCGAGAGGTTGAGACGAGACGCACGACCCACGAGAAATCACGACATGTTTGACGCCCCGCCTTTTCAAACTTTACCCCCGGTGATATGAGAGCGAATGATGAACAACTCATTCGAGAATCCGATGCCGCCCACCCACACTCACGATAATTAAGGGATTCCTCCTCCACCACAAAGTTCTCAACCCGTGTACGGGTTACCGCTCGACCAAGTTCTCAACCCGTGTACGACCCCTATTATCCATCTCATGCCCGTGTGCCGACACCCGAGCAACAACTTCAAGTCTCACCGTGCTCGGATCCATCGTCGCAAGGATACCAATTCTACCTCCCACATTACAAATGCTTGATTGTCGATGGCCCGCCATACCAACCTCAATTTCAACCGCAATTTCAAGCGCCGAGGCCACCTTACCAAGGCTCTCACTTCCAAGAGCCTCGATTCCCACATCCAACTGGGCCCGTGCGCCGATTCTAAAATCCAATTCCTCAAGATCTTTAACGAGCTCCCGCCATTAACGAGAATCTATATGCCGCGCAAGATACGGGTTGCCACTCTTTTTCCACTCCCGATGGAGGTCCTACGAATAGCATCAAGGAGGTGTCGAGGCCGTACATGGGCGACTTTTCCTCGTGCATCCGACTAAGTGTTGAGGCCTTTGAGTATGACTTGCGGTCAACCGATCTTAACCGGCTACCGTCTTTCCATGGCCTACCGTACGAGGATGCTCTCCACTTCCTTCGAATTTTCTCCTACACCATGTCAAGCTTTCCGCGCCATGGGATTCATATCGACCAAATCAAGATGCGATGCTTTCCATATATGATGAAGGACAAGGTGTCGATTGGCTAATGAAATTACCGGCCGATTCCCTCAACAATTGGGACATGGTGACTGAGAAGTTCATGGACGAGTACTACTCCTAAGATAAGACAGACAACTTTCGAGTAAAGATTACCTCGTTCCGTCAAGCAAGCGACGAGACCTTTTATAACGTAAGGGAGTGCTTCAAGGGATATGTTGCCAAGTGCCCTCACCATCGGTTCACCGATAATTTCTTGAACCAATCTTTTCACAATGGCTTGACATTCGCGTCTAAACACATGGTGAACAATGTCGCCGGAGGAAACCTTTCCGGTCGCTCGACGAGGGAGCTATATGACATCTTCGTGAATATAGCCGCGGACGATCATCAAATGAGTAAATTGGAGCGAAAGGAGCAAGTGAAAGAAGTATCGATAAAGGATGAGCCCGAGTGGTCCCATAAAATTGTTGGCCTCTAGAGTCAAGTGGCTTTTCTAACCAAGCCTTACTTGGGATCGATGGAAATGTGCACCACGTGCGGCATCTCGGGTCATTGATCTAGTGTGTTTCTGAAGGTTTATGGTAAACCAAGCGAGTTCAATGGGCAAGTGTTCACGGTCCAAGGCAACCAAGGTCAACGAAGTGGGATCCAACGACACAATGATCCATATTCCCAAACATACAACCCCGGGTGGAGGAGCCACCCTAAATTTAGGGGGAGGGACACGACCAATGCTCCAAATACACCCGGGCCTCCGATGAAACAACCACGGACTCAAGTTCCGTTCAACGCACAACCACCTTTCCCGTCTCCTCAAGCATCATTTCCGGCTCCTCAAGATCATTCGGCATCAAGCCAACCGAGCATGGGCTCCAGCTTCACCGAACTTTCGGGCTCCTTCCAACAATTGAACAAACGGCTTGCGAGCTTAGAGACACAAGTGGGAAAATAGCGACGGATGTTAACGAGCTTAAGCGGGCGCATGACAAGGGAAAGCTATCGAGTCAATCGGTCCAAGCTCAAGCCGTGACGGTTCTTCAAAGCGGCAAGGTGGTAGAGAACAAGTTTTCTCATCCCATCGATGACCCCTTGCCTTCACTCTAAGTTGTAGATGATTCCGTGGTCACTCCTAGCCCAACCACATCCTCTTCAAGTGTTAGGGTGAAGGATACCGAGGCTATCGGGGGACTCCACAAATCCGCGATGCCGTACCAACCTTCGATCCCATTTCCGAGCCGTATTCGACCGACGAAGCAAGATGCCTAATTTCTTGAGTTATACAAGATGTTGTCCAAGGTCAACGTCAACCTTTCTTGCTTTACATTATCTAAAATGTGCCTGCGTACACCAAGTTTTTTAAGGAGTTGACGTCCAAGAAGCGACAGTTCGAGGACAACGAGAAGCTGTGCATATCAAACGCGGCGAGCATTGTTTATAGCGAACCTCTTCCACTTAAGGAGGGCGATCTGGGAAGTTTTTGTATAAAGGTCACTCTCAGGAATGGCAAGGAAACACAAGGGATGCTAGACCTCGGCGTGGGGACTAATTTGATGCCCTACTCCATCTTTAAATAATTGGAGTTGGGCAATCTCAAGGAAATGAGGATGTGCTTGCAATTGGATGACCAATCAATCTGGTACTCGAAGGGGGTAGTCGATGATGTGTTGGTGCAAGTAGGAGGCCTCATAGTCCCCATGGATTTCGTGGTCTTAGATGTTGGATAATGATCAATGAAATCCGTGAGCACGTGATCTTGCTTGGAAGACCTTTCATGGCAACCACAAACACCGTGATACACGTGAAGAATGGGAAGTTGACATTCTCGGTTTTAGGGGAAACGGTGAATTTTTCGACCCATGACTTATGTGTCGTTTCCCCTCCTCTTTTCAAGCCGATTGCGCGATGCTTAACCCAATAGAAGAAGTGGTTGAGGAGGCTTGTGAGAAACTTGTGAATGAGGTCATCGAGGATGACGAGTGGTTAACGTTTCGATCGGAGGGGGTGATGGAGATATTCGAGAGAGCAAGCATGGAACTGGTCACTACACCAAAGCCGGAGCTTAAGACCTGTCCGAGTCATCTCAAGTATGTTTACTTGGAAGAAGGAGAAACAAAACCCGTGATCAACTTCGCCGGGCTTTTCGCAAGTGATGAGGCACGATTGATCGTAGAAGAGGAGAACTTGGGAGATGTGCCCCCGATATGAGTCCTAATCGAGGAAGCATAGTCGAGCGAATGACTTTAAACAAACGCACTACGTGGGAGGCAACCATGACTTTCTAACCCTTTTTCTTATTTTATTTTCTTCGTTTGATTGTCTATATATTCATACTTTATTAGCTTTAACTAATGTTTTTCAGTTTTTGTAGGAGCAATCATGGAGGGTTTGGGGAAGGAGCAACCAAAATGGGGAACCGGCTGCAGTAGAGCAGTCGATCGGATGCTCTCTAGTCGATCGATTGCTATATCGACTGGACTCATCGGCTGGAGGATAGAGGCTCATATTCGGCAAAGGGCAGTCGATCGACTGGGTTACTATCGATCGATAAGCTGTCGATCGACTGCCCAACTGAAGCGGGCCCAGTAGGGCATTTAAAAAGAAAAAGAGTCCTCCCCACATACACAAAAATTATTGCGATACAAACAGGGGGAGAAAGAACAACCAAAAAAAAAAGGGGGGGGGGGGGGGGGTGGAGTCACCACCGCAAACTCCGGCAAACCTCCATCCACCGGCAACTCCTCTGATCGTGTTTTCGACTTCGGCCAACAACAACTCAACAGTCCACACTCGACAGCAGCCCATCCCTCTTGTGTTTTTCTCATCTGTTTTATTTAATTTTTGAGGTACTTCGTTAGAGCTCCCTCGTGATTTCAGATTGATTTGCACATTGTGTTGTCTTGGTTGGTTTGATTTTTGTGAATTGGTAGTTTTCTTCTTCCAATTTTCCTCAAATCCCTTATTCAAAACCTATGCCCACCAAGTGCTCGATGAAATGCCTCAATGACCAATTTTGATTAAAATTCCCTTGTTTTTGCATTTTGTCCGTTATTTTCAATTTGCGGAACCCTTAGACACAATCCTTGTATTCTCCACTTATTCGATTCCCATGGCTTACTATATCGATGATCATCCTCTCATCCCCAACATTACCGACAACTACGGAGCCCCTTTCCCTATTTATTCAAAAGACGAGGAGGAACTCTATCAAAATCTCTCCCAACAAAACTTCGCCCTCCCGTGCTTCGGTCACCTCGAGCACCTAGATGAGTGGGTGGAAAACGGGGATCACCACGGATTTGGAGCTCGGTTGCTCTAATTTGTTGATGAATTGAGCGGACGATGGTTTGCCAACCTCCGAGCTCCGGCTTATAGAGAGCTGATGCTCAAATTCTTCACCACCTAACGGGGCCGCGAGGTCACGGAGATCACAGTTCGGATTGGGGTGCGCAAGCACTGGATCATGCGAGAATTGCTCCAAGTGGTGCTCGGGTTTGATTACCAAGAAGTGAGGGATGAACGGCATGCCGAATCTCCCACGATGCCATTTTGGGCGAGTATCAAGGGCGGTCATGGTACTTCTCGGTTTCAGGCCTCGACAATCACCGACATAGCATTATTGGGGGCATATAAGTTCTTCGCCCACGTCCTAATGGGAAAGCACGAGAGCACTAACCTCACCCAGGAAAAGGTGTACGTGCTTTTGTGTTTACACCACGGGCGTCGAGTCCTCCTTTACCTTTTTCTCCATGCCGGGATCATTGTCATTCTGAGAACGAAAGGCGGGAGCGTAGCTCAGGTCGGGATGGGCCCATGATCACCTTGCTAGCCCGTCACTTTGGCTTCGATCTCGAGGCGGCCAACTTGGAGAGGATCGAACCATTGGAGTTGATTTGGAAGTTACCCAAGGTCCCGACTAACCTGCAACGCCACCGCCACCGTAGTCACGAACAAGAAGAGAAAGAAGAATATGAGCGGTGTCACAACAAAGGCGTCGAGGCTGATGAAGCCCCAAACACCAGTTCGGGCATGCTTTTCGAAGAAAGCACAATCCACACGGCATACCCGCATCACGAGGGAGGCCCGAGCACCAGCTCGGGTCACAACATGAGTTGGAGAGAGTTCCAATGGCAAGTGTTTGAGCATTTTGATCGGCTTGATGCGGGGCAAGCAAGGAGCGACCGTGCACTTCGCGCCTTCCAAAGACGCCTCTTGTTGATTGAGAGTCGGTTGCATCGAGAGGAGGAAGAAGATGTGTAAGAAGAAGGTGAGGAAGAAGATGAGGAAGAATAGGACGAGGAAGCCAACCTCAACCCCCGAAGTAGGCGACGTCGTTGATTCTCCTATTATCCTTTCATTTTATTTTTATTTGATTTCTTTAGATTTACACACTATTTTTGTTTGTTTTCTTTTGTTCGATTATGTTCTTTTACTTCCCGTCTCAACTCTTGAGAAATCTAAAAAAAAACCTTTTGTTTGTTGTTCGATTATTTTCTTTTATTTCTCATCTCAACCCTTGAAAAATTCAAATATATATATATATATATATATATATATATATATATATATATATATATATATATTATTGAATAAAAATCAAAGATATATATAGTGCTTGTGTATATAGTGTGCTTTTGATTCTTTTCATAAAAGAAAATCCAAACAAAATAAATATTTCAAAAATCCCAAAAAGATTTTCACATTTTGTACATAACTTGTTTTTGCAACCCCCCGTTTGTTCATTTCTTGTAGATAGATTTTCTCGACTCTCGGAGAGAACTTATGAACAACCGCGTCATCACAAGCTTGAGAATAGGGGCGTTTTCTTTTCCCTTATACTTTTTACCCTTTTTAGCTTAATTTGCAAAAAGGACATTGCTAGGTTTTAAGTGTGGGGTGGTTAGGGTTCGTCTTAGGTTTTTAAGTTATTTGTATGCTTGCTTTTGATAATTTAAGAAGTATGTGTGTTATATTGCTTGGAACCTTGGCGAAGTGACGCGGTTTTGATGATTTGGTTAGTGAGTTTAGATTGTCGATTGGATGTAGTGGACTTAGGTAGCTTAACTTGTTGGAAACTTTGTTCGGCTTTAGCTTCATTCTATCATTGAGCTCAATTTAGAACTAGTGCCTCAACTAGCCTCGTCATCGAACACTCTCTATAGGATTTTTGTTTTGTAATTTTTCTTCTAATTTTGGAGTCGTCAATTGCTCCATGTTCCAAATCGAGAATATGTGTAAGTTGCTAGAGGCAACGAGTGATCGGAGTCTTTGTACCCTCTTTGTATTGAAAAATAAAGAGAGAAGAAAAGAGAAAAAAAAAATAAAGAAGGATACGATATAAGTCCTTGAAGTTATTACGTATTAAAAGTGCAAATCTTGCACATTTTCTTTTTTCATTTTTAGATCTTGATTGTTAAAGAGAGTTGTAGATGATTGGGGCTAGTAGGGAGCCAATTAACGGTTCGATCGTGGATAGACCTTAGTCGGGGAAAGGACGATGGGTCGGACTTGGAGGGTTATCTAGTACTTTTAGGTTCCGGGAGTCGATCTAAACTTTCTTGGTCAACGCTTCATTGACGTCATTTTTGATCTAGCTAACAAGCATTGTAGCATGCGACATCTCGAATTAGGTTTTTTTGCATTAGTTTAGGATCATCTAGGGGTAGTTTCTTAGTTCTAGATTAAATTTACTTGAGAACAAGCAATCATTCTAAGTGTGGGGTGGTAGATTAGCAAGTCTTTGTAAGTGTTTTTATTACCTTTTTGTGTCGTGATCGCATGTGTTTTGCTTGCATTTTTTTGTTGTTAGATATCGATTAGGCTTTTTTTTGTTAGTTTTAGGTTTTGTAGCTTTTATGCGGTTTCTATTATGTTTTTCGTATATTTTCACTCGTTTTATATTTTTGGCCGTAGAATGACCAAAGCAGGATCCGCACACATTTATGGCATTCCGATCGACTCACTATGCAACGGACAAGCAAGGATATGCAAGGAAACACAATGCGAATAAGAGACGACAATCGACGTATGTTTTGGAGCAGAAAATGAGAAAACCGAGCCGGGAGCAGCCATGCCAGTCGATCGACTGGCATGCAGTCGATTGACTACTAGTCCAGTCGATTGACTGACCCAGCCAAAATCGACTGCTTGAAAGAAGCTGAGCCATTTGAGGATGAAGCAGTCGATCGACAGGGTTTCAGTCGATCGACCGCGAAGCAGGAAATTTTGTAACTTTATACTCATTTTAATGATTTTGCCCCTGTGACTTTATATATATATATATATATATATATATATATATATATATATATATATATATATATATATATATATATATATATATATATATATATATATATATATATATATATCCTATCTTATTCCCCAATAACCTTATCCTCTCAATGGTGTATATTGAGCTTGTTCAATCTCCTCCGAGCCCCTTTTACTATTCCATTGCCTCTAAAACCTAGTTTATAATCCTTAGAATAACATAGTTTAGTTAGTTTTAGTTAGATTTTCATAGCAAGTAGCTGGAGAAGTTAGCATTTCCATATTGTGTTGAAGTTGTTCTTGATATTTTGAAGATTTTAGCTAAACTTGAAGAACTTGTTTGGAGTGATATTGGTAGTAATCTTTCCCTTGTATTTATGTTTTGTTCTTGATTGATTGTTATGGTTTTTGTGTTGGTTATTAGATTTAAGTTTGTGTTGTTTTTCATCGCACTTGAATTTTCTCATTTCTATCTTCTAGCTTGTCATTCTTCTTTTGGCAAAACTCCATTGAAGCATTTTCATTTGAAGCTTTTTACCTCATTTGTCTAAACAAACCTTTGGTTCTTTAAAGACAAATGGGAAAATCCTCTTTAATCAAGTTGACTTCTACATCTTTAATGCTCTTTGACTCTTTTAGATTTAAGCTTTGACTTCCCTCCATTTTCTCTTCTACATACTTGCAAGCTTGATCTATTTTTA
Organism: Phtheirospermum japonicum; assembly: GCA_014905375.1. NCBI lineage: Eukaryota > Viridiplantae > Streptophyta > Magnoliopsida > Lamiales > Orobanchaceae > Phtheirospermum > Phtheirospermum japonicum. Next base: position 926,724 of record BMAC01000033.1, on the reverse strand, counting down.
ATAATCTTCAATTTGTTATGAGTATTAATTAGGTTTAATTTATGTCATTAAAATTAGTTACATTCAAGCAAGCTTTTAATATTCATTAACTTTTGCCTTAGTTAGTGTTTTCAAGTTTTCATTTCATTTCAAGCTTTAGCATTAAAATAAAAAACCCAATCCAAATGACTTATTGATTTCTTAGAGTAGATTAGTGTAATCGATATTAACAAGAGATTAAGTAAAAACAACGATTTCCAATAATATCTATCATTGAGAGACACTCGGGATACAACTTACCGCTCTACAATTGACTCCATACTATTGCAGAGACGATTTCTAAAACTAGAGTGTAGATAAATCTTAAATCGAAGACAATTTCTAAGAATAGCCTAAGCAAATATAATACTAAAAAAAAGTGAAAACAATGAGCAGGAAAAAGTGCTTGACTTTTATTCCTTAAATCTGGGTCGGATCGGCCTTGGCCAGGTCCTTTCATAGTGTTGTTCTCTTGATACAATCTTTCTCTCTCAAGAAATCTTTGTATCTTTCGCTCTTTAGAAATTTGGATCCTTCTCTCTCTCTTTAAGAGGTTATTTATAGTTTTCCTTCCAAACCCTAATCGTACATGTGTCACCACCTTAGTGGTCACTGACTTACTTTGTAAAAAAGCTAACAAAAACCTTATCCTTAATAAGACACATGGCACTATCCATTAGCCATTAGTCCTTCTCTGAGTCATGATAGTTAACCTTGATTACGTCCTCTCCACCTTAGTCTTGAGGTGTCCCATTGGCTTGGCGTCGCTCGCAGTTGGGGCTAGGTCGACCGACCATGTCTGCTCGACCTCGGCGTGCCTGGCCGTGGGTTACAAGCTTGAAGCCTGGGCATGGTCCACCGGCCATGCCTGCTCGGCCTCGGCGGACTTAGTGTGCCTGGCCGGGTGCTGTGCACTCGCAGCCCGAGCGTGGTTGGTTGGTTATGCTTGCTTGGCCTTGACGTCCTGGTCGGCCTCGGTGTGCCTGGATGAGCGCTGCGTGATAGCTACCCGGGCGTGGTCGACCGGACATGGTTACTACTCGGCCCCGACGTCCTGGTCGGCCTCGGCATGCCTAGCTGGGTGTTGCACGCTTGCTGCCCGGGCGTGGTCGGCCGGCCATGACTGGTCAGCCTCGGTGAGCCTGGTCGGGCGATGCACACTTTTTTTGCATGTAATTGTTGTGTTTTTCCTAGTATTTTTAGTTAGAGTTTAGTGTTGTTTTAGAGTCATTTACTCTAGTTCTTAGGTCTTTTTCTTGTTTATTTTCTTATAATTTCAAAGTGTACGAAGTGTGAGGTGTTTGTGCTATTTTGGGTTTTTAAGTTTGAATTCTTGTTTTGTAGGTGGCTAAAAGGATCATATTCACTCGACGGATGTTTTGGAGCGGAAAATGAGAAATTCAAGTCGAAAGCATCCAGGATCGATTGAAAAGCTCCAAATCGACTGAAAAGCCCCGAAATCGACTGCCTGGCAGAGGCCAACATCTTGCAGCAGAGCAGTCGATCGACTGAGCAGTTGATCAACACCCCTTTCAGTCGATCGATTGCAACACTGACGGCTGCGGGAATTTTGGTGTTTTTGATGTTTTTGCCCCTACAAAAAACTATATAAAGCCCACACCTTGCACCATTGAAAGAATAACTCCCCTCCTAACCTTAACTTGGGTTTGGAATCAAATTTCAATCAAGCTCTTGGATAATTTTCTCTTTTAGGTTTTAGATTCAATTTCAAGCTTTGATGTAATTTCTTTTCTAGATTTAAATTTACTTTCATGCTTGGCCTTGGGTTTGTAAGCCTAAGAAAAATCTAAATACTCGTTTTGATTGTTACTTTTGATGCAATTACATTCAAGCTTTGTTTCATTTCTTAATTCAAGTAAGTTTTCTTTCAATTTCTTGTTTTATGCTTTATTTCCGTGCTTTGTTCTTCATTTCCATGCTTGTTCTTTATTTTATGATTTTTTTTCTTAGCACCTTGAATTCATGTTAGATCCTAAGAATTGGATATGGAATCAGATGAGTGACACATCTAGATCATAGATCGAGTCTTAGATCGTCTTGATTTTGAGTTTTTTTCTATGCTTTATTTACAATTTTATTTTCATGCATAGTTTTAGGTTGAGTCTTAGATCTAGGCTTCGTTGCTTGTTATTTTCCTTAAAATTTTAAACATTGACGTCAATTTCCATTGCTCTTTCCATTCATGCTTTCAATTTATGTTAATTTGCATTATTTAGGACTTTATACATAGTTGTACCTTGTGCTTTCATGCTTGTACTTGGTGAAACATTGCATTTTCTTGCTTATTTTCATTATTGCTTTGCATCTCCATATTGAGGCATCCGACTTGGCATTCTAGCCACTTATTATTTCGATTTTTAGGATAGTTTAGTTAGGCAAATTGCTTTATTTTCATTTTCCTTTACTTTTCCAAGCTTGAAACACATTGGATACTCCAATTGAATCGAATTTCGATAATACCAAGCCATGAACCCATTGATATACTTTCAACACCACTAAAATTCTTCTAACAACACTCGCAGCTTGGGTGTGGTCGGCCAGCCATGCCTGCTCGGCCTCAGGCGTGCCTGGTGGCTGGGTGGGGTGCGCTAAGCTTGGCAAGTCAGTCAGCACCTGTCTGGTCGATGGCTGCTCAGCCTCGGGCATGCCTAGTCGACCGGGTAGGGTGCACTAAGCTCGGAAAGTCAGCCAACACCTGCCTGGTCAGCTGCTCAACCTACTCACACCTGGTCAGCCCATCGGTGCTGCGTGCACCTAGTCGACCGGGTGTCAGTTGGTCGGTGTCGGTATCTGCCTGGTCAGATGTTCATGCTTGGGCATGTCTGGTCCGGTTGGGTTGGGCGTTTCCTGCTCGATTGGTCGACCGGCACTTGCCTGGTCGGCTGCTCAGCCCTGGGAGTGCTCGGTCAGCCGGGTGGGGCGAGCCCTGCTCTTCAGGTCAGCCGGTACCCGACTGTTGGCTGCTCGTCCTGCGCGCACCTGGTAAGCCCATCGGTGCTATGCGCACCTAGTCGGTCGGGTGTCGACTGGTCGGTGCCGGCTTCGTCTGGTTGGCCAAATGCGCCTAGTCGACTGTGGATGGGCATGGTAACCTAGGTGATAGGCACGACGATCTGGACGATAGGCACGACAACCTTAGTGATAGTCACGGAGGCCTTGGTGATAGGTATGGTGGCCCAAGTGTTTGACTAGTCATCGTGTAGTAGATCGACAGTTTAAGATGACCCGGGTTGACTTCTTGCATATCGAGTGGCTACGCGTCTAAATCAGGTGATCCCTTTAACATCCTCAGCCTGAACTCAGCCATGTTTTGTCTTTATTCTTTATATGGTCATCCAGGCAAGGTCGACCATCAACAAGCCCTTGAGTGCGGAGTCAGCAATTTGTTAGGTAGGTTTGGACTCACCAGTTTTCCTAGGGTTCGTTGACTTTGAAGGCTGAGTTCCTATTGTTGGAGTCTCGTCCTGTCCGTCATGGTGTGCTCGGTGTCATGTCCTTGTGGTCATCGACGTGTCTGCTACGCATTTCCCGGGTCATACATCATACAGAGTGTCAGCTCGCACGTTGTATGATAGGATAAAGGCTTTGGTCTTCTTCCCTTTATTGGATTACAGTCTTTTGTCTTCTTCCATTATTTGGAACGTCTGTCTATCCTCTTTCCTTTATAAATGGAGGATTGGAGCTCTTTTACTCATTCATCCTTTTATTTTCTCCTTGTTTTTGAGATTTTCTTGATTTTCTCCTTGCTTTTGAGACTTTCTTGAGAGTTGAAGCCCCTTGTCTTTACTTCTACTGCTCGAACTCATCATTTGTTTGAGCCCCGACTTGGTTCTTCCTAGCTTTCCTCTTGTTTCATTTTAAAGGTAAAAGTCTTTGATTTTCTATTCCTTTATTGTTCAAATATCTCATTGCCTGGGCTATTCCCTGGATTATTCTGGTGAGGTGGGCTACGAGGGTGATGGGAGTCACGCTGGTGCTCGACGGGGACCAGGGGGTTACAATTCTCAGTTTGGTGTGAATGAGTATGAAAGCTTTAGAGCGAGCACCATATTTGGCACTGGTTGGCCTTTTAATTTTGAGAGGTTCGACGGCGGGGATCCACTTGGTTTGAATACTTAGTTCGGACCTAGGGGACAATCTGGTGCAGCTTGTGAAGTCGGGCCAAGGGTAGAGCTTGGCTCGGGTGGAACGTATGGCCAGGTCGACTCTCCGGGTCTTGTCGGTCCGCATGGTGTAGATTGGCTCGGGGATTTGAGCCCTGACTGGATGGGGGTTTTAGCAGGCAATGTGGATCCCTATGAGGGTGCGACACCTGGCTTGGTTCGATTAAGCTTGGAGAGTCCCCGGCTAATGCGCATAGGTCGGCCGACTTGGTGGCTCAAAAAGGAGAGAAACTCTCCAAGACCACGAGAAAAAAATTTGGCCCGACGATGGCTCAACCCATTGAGTCTACTCCTCCTCGTCATTGGAAAATGCCAGCCACGTTGGAAAGGGAGAACTTAGTGCTGGAAATTGCCATGCAGAGCAGCTCCCTAACCGAGAAGCACATGGAGGATTATCATGATGAGTACCTCATGCCTGGAGATGTGAATTTATTTTCTGCCTTACCAAGCTGAGTAGATACATCATGCACCTCCCTCCTGTACAGCTCTGTTGCATGATATTCTTAAGTTTGAAATTTCATTTCCGCTCTCGCCTTATAACACGCATTTACTTAGGAGACGGGGTATTCCCCTTTCTTAGATCCACCCTCTATCGTTTGCTCGAATCTTAGGTGTTGTGATCCTATTCAGCGAGAATGGTTGGCCAATTCCCACCTTTGATAACATCAATTGGTTATACTAGTGGAAACCGTCGGAAGGTGTCGGGTCAGGCTTGTTCTACGCCTCGTTTCGGGATGGTGTGTTCAAAGATTTGGTGTCGGACGTTTTGGAGACACTTCACATGTGGAAAACTTATTGGTTTTATGTGGGCGGTGACTGGAAAATGCTTAGACCCGATGAGCTAATGATTTTATTTGGTTATGTGGTTATATTTTTTATTTGGATTATATGAGTTAGCTGGTTTATTTTATTTATTTAAGATTGATATGGTTTAGTTGATTTGATTTGGTTTTATATAGTTCGGTTGGTTTATGAGGCTATGGGTCGGTGCTTAGGTCGGAGAAGTGGATTGGGACTTAAGGATAAGGCTATGGGTATGGATATAGTTAGCCGACCTGTTTTAGATAGGTAAATGATTTATGATTAGGGTATGGAATAATTTTTTGGCCAACCTGTTTTAGGTCGGACAAATAATATTTTGGCCAAACTATTTTAGATCAATTAAATGGGTTCTTGGACGACCTATTTTAGGTCGGATAAATGGTTTTGGCCGACCTGTTTTAGTTTGGCCAAATAGTTTTTTGGCCAAACTATATTAGGGCGGATAAATGGTATGTTGTTATGTTATTGTTAAAATATGGTTTCAAGAGTACGTGATTGTTTCTAATTAATGCGTGTATTGCTGAAAGGTAAGTGTATAAATGTGATCACATTATGTTTGCAGAAATCTTTGTTTTTTTATATTCTACTTGATTTCGTAACTCAATTATCCAGAATATGGGGAACTAGTTGATACGACATCAAATGTCGGCATAGTAAGAAAACTGATAACAGGTCGCTAATATGGTAAAATATTGTTATGGGGTCCCGACAGGTCATTAACATGGAAATAATAAGGTTTTATATTTATTATGGAAATTAAGAATCATAATTATGGAGATTGGGTACAATTAGGAGATTTAATCCCATCTTATGAAGGAATCATATTGGTTGGTGGACGAGTCTATATAATCTTATAAATAGGGGATTCAAACTCTTATTTTTATAACTTTAATTATCATAGATCATGGAACTCACGTATTTTATGGGGAATTGTTCTCTCTATTTGTACGATTTATATGGTTAGTGACCTAAGCATCGGAGTGCCTACGCTGAGGTTGTCCAACTTGGGCTTTGTGCATGTTGTTCGTGGTCGAGAAAGAAATTTGAGGCGATCTGACCTCTTTCTTGGTAATCTAATTTTTTGGTTACATCAACCTTGTCGATCACTGCCAAACCTCCGCTGCTCGTTGTACCCAGAAATCCGCCACGAGTCACCACCTCTAGTCAGTCCTAACCATTGTGACTGTTGTCTGTCGCCTAATGGCCCTCTGTGAACAACGTTTGAGCCGCCATGTCGATGCCAAAGAAAGTAGAGAGATGTTGCTCACCGACCGTTGTTGTCCTTCACGGAGGACATTTGCGTCGCTTGCACCCACCATGCCTGTCGCCGGAGAGCCGAGGATCACGCCGCTTGCCAATTTCTAGTCGTTGGACCATCATAAAAGAGTTGAAGGAGGCACTGAGTACTTCTTCTGGCCAGATTATTGTTGTCGTTGTGTGAAGACGCCATTGGAGAACCACCTAACCGCCATGCGCTGGAGACGCCGTCGTCGGGAAGGAGGAGAGGAATTTTTGGCTGATTTTTTGAGTTGGGGGTGTTTAATTAGGGGGAATAAAGGAGAAACGGGATGGAGGAAATTAGGGATCAGGAAGATGTCTATTTATAATTCTCAAGATTTTTGAAAAATTATAAATTGTCCACTAATAGTTTAACCCTTTTCAATCTAGCCCCCAATTACTCAAAGCTCCAATTTAGTCCATAGATTGCCCAAAACTCCCAATTCAGCCCCATAAAACTCCAAATTCAGTCCCTTAAAACTTATGAAACTTTAATATTAGCTTCTCGAACTTGTGAAACTTCATTTCAGCCCCATTTTCCCCACAATTTGAAGGTAATTATAATTCTACCCCTTACCTTTCTACATTCTGCCATTTAAACGCTAACTCCCAAATTGATGATGACGGTTGTCAATTCAATTCCAATTCAATTTAATCCAATTATCTTCGACTTCAATTACCCAAGTTCAAATTTCCAAAGGTCAAGTTCGAATATTTTATTTTTCTATGTAGGCAATGAATCGACGACTACTAAGCATTCATTCATGACATTCATCCAAATCCATTACATTTACATTATAAGGTAGGAAACACCGACTTATTTTGTGTTACATATAAGTTCTCAATTATCGTGCTACTTATATCTTGCATTATAGAGTATAATCTACTTCTAAAACTGAATATATCAAGGGACCATAAAAGTTTTATGTGACCAAGAAAGGGTCATCGGGTTTATCCGGGCATGCTAATCACTAATTAAAACCAAAGACCTCAAAAGTTGTATATGACCGAGGTAAAGTGTCATCGGGGAAACCCGACGCGTTTTAACTACAATCAATGTCTACGTTCTTCTAAAACCGCTATTCAAATGAATTACTTAATTAATTATGCTATTTTTTAAGTTTCATATTTATATGAGATATGTTCGTATATCTACTGAGCTAGTGGAAGCACTACAACAAAAAAGGCCTTTACCATTGGTTCAAAATGAGATTTAACATCGGTTTTTGAACCGATGTTAATGTTGACATCGGTTTTTAAAAAACCGATGTTAATATTGACATCGGTTATTTAGTGAAAACCGATGTTAATATGACATCAATTTTAACTAAATAATCGATGTTAATATTAACATTGATTTTTCAAAAACCGATGTCAATATTAACATCGATTATTCAAAAACTATAAAGTCAGGAATTATTTGTAAGGGAATCGCTTCAAGCCCAGTCGCAAGCTGTACAAGATGGAGCCCTTCACCAGAACTGCAATTATCATTAGGCTAGGAAAAATAAATAAGGAATCGCATCAAGCCCAGTCGTAAGGTTCACAAGTCTTGGAACCTCATTTGACCTACATATATCATCATGCCGGGAACCAATAAATATTTAATCGTACCAAGCCGAGTTATAAGTTGTGCAATCTTGAGGACCTTGTCCAAACTTAACTTATCATAAGGCTAATAAGAGTTTGTAAGGGAATCACATCCAGGCAAGTTACAATTTGCAAAAGCATGAGAGCCTCATCTAACCTATAATTATCATCACGTTAGAGGTTGTAAGGGAATCATTTCTAGTCAAGTTAGAATCTAAGCAGGCAGGATCCCCTCATCTGGCCTACTATTATTATCGGGCCTAAATAGTTCATAAGGAAATTGCATCATGCTTAGTCGTAATCCGCATACTAAGGACAGCAATACTAAGGGAATCGTATCAAGCCCATACATAAGATATGGAAGCGAGGGCCCATCCTCCCAACATGAAATTATCATTAGGTTGGGAGAAATTTGTAAGTGAATTTCATCTAGATAATTTATAAGCTGCGCAAGCTGGAGACCCTCACCAGAGCTGTAATTATAATTAGATCGGGTAAGAGTTCATAAGAAAATTAAATCCAGCTTAGTTATAAGATATGCAAGCTGGAGCCCCTAATCTGACCTACAATTATCATAAGGCCTACAAAAGCTCGTTAGGGAACAATTATCATCAAGCATATAAGAGTTCTTTATGGAATTGTATCCAGCCCTGTCATAAGTTGCATAAGTCGAAGCTCATCCACAAACCTATAATCATCATCCGACCGAGAAAAGTTTAAAAGGGAATCGCATCCTTCCATGTAGTAAGCTTCACAAGTTAGAGTCCTTAATCTGATCTGCAGTTATTATGAAGTTAGGAATGGTTTTTAAGGGAATCACGTCAAGGCCCAGTTGCAAGATGCTCAAGTTGGAGCACTTCACCAGACCTGCAATTATCGATGGGCCTAGAAGAAGAAATAAGAGAATCACATCTAGACCAATCGTAAGGTTCACAAGTTTGAGAACCTCATCTGACCTACATATACCATCTCATCGGGAACCAATAAAAATGTAATCGTACCAAACTTATTTGTACGTTGTGCAATCAAGAGCACATTGTCTAACCTAAAATTATTATAAAGCTGATACGAGTTCGTAAGGGAATCGTATCCCGCCAAGTTGGAGACCCTCATCTAACGTATAATTATCATCAAGTTAGAGTTTTTAAGAGAATCACTTCCAGTCTAGTCATAACCTAAGCAGGCAGGAGACCCTCATCTGACCTGTTATTATTATCATCAGGCCTAAATAGTTCATAAGGGAATTGCATCTTGCTCAGTCGTAAGAAGCATAAGTTGGAGCCCCTCTTCTGACCTATATTACCATCAAGTTAGGAACCAATAGTGAGGGAATCGTATCTAGCCCAAACTAAGATATGGAAGTGAGAGCCCCTCCTCTAACATGAAATTATCATTAGATTAGGATAAGTTTATAAAGGAATCTCATCTGGAAAAGTTGTAAGCTGCTAAGGCTGGAGACCCTCTTCTGACATGTAATTATCATTAGTTCAAAAAAGATTTAGTAAGAAAATTGAATCCATCTTAGTCATAAGACTAACAATTTGGAGCCTTTAACCTGACGTACAAATATCATAAGCCCTATAAAAGTTCATTATGGAATCGCATCATGTAACATCCATACATCCAATACATTATTATTTATTTATTTATCATCATACATTAAAAATATAATTCTAGTCCCGAGCTCGTCGCCATAAACAAATTCCTAGTTTAGTTTTAAATAATTTAAGAATTCTATTTAAACGAATTTATAGTTCGTTTTCAAATAAAATTATAATATCAACTTCTAAGAAATTAGTATAATTATTTAGTAATTTATTTATTTATCTAAATTACTTTTGAGTCGTGTATGAAATAATTTCGATTTCTAAAATTATTATAATTTATTTATATTATAGTTATTATAAATAAATTATAAAATACTATTGGTTGACAACAGATTTATTTGGTTTTAAAACTTAAGTCGTTTAGTGGATCGTTTTCTCTTCGAACTTTAAAAACGAGCCCAACGATCGGCCCGAGTCTACTAAGCCTCAGCCCTAACCTTCCATAATTAAATCCTAAGCTTGGTTTATAAGCAAATCCAAGCCTTTTCAGTTTTTTTTCACAAAGTCTGCTTACACGGCCGCTAGGTAAATCACTCTTTGTCTTCTAAGATTTTTTTTAGAAACAACAATTCATCATTCAATTTTTCTTCCCAGCCAATTTCTAATCATCTCTGCCACAAATCCAAACCATCGCCGTCAACTACCCGATCGTTCCCAGCCGATTCCCTACCACCCCTGTCCAAAAACCAACCCATCACCTCAGCAACATCGCCCAAATCAGCCCGATTTCCAATCGCCAATACCACCAAGGCCTGTTCCAATCGCCACCCACAAACCCCACATAGCTGAGTCAATGACGTCCGAAACCACAACCAAGCCACGGCCGAGCCGACAAAACCCACAACCAAAACCAACACTTCCGTCACCAACCCAAACCACCATGACCCGATTGAGACCCGAAATTCAAAAGCCCGAACTGCAACTCGTCGTCATGCTGCCTTCCAGGCCCGAGTCACCATATCAAACCAACCAAAAGAACCCAGCAGCCCCATGTTTTCAACTTCACCGCCACCCATCGACCTCACGCAACCAAGCCCAAGTTGCCGTTAACGCCGCACGCCCATGCCGGAAAGAGAAGCTGGCCAATCCAACCACGGCTGCTGTAGTCGCAGGTGAAGGAGGAGAGGACCTGTGCTATTTTTGAGTTGTATGATTTTGCATTGGTTAAGTCG